>JAQZBX010016584.1:0-36353 GCA_029593785.1 Cabassous unicinctus | reverse complement strand
CAGTCTTTGAGAAGCAGCTTTGATGTTGGAAAGAAGGCCCCAGGAGAAGAGAAGCAAGCCATTCGCCTGATTGCCTACAGCTGACCTTGTGGAGGAAACAGGAGCTAAGCCCAGAGAGAAACGCAGCCCCGGGAAGAGAGGAACCCAAGAAACCTGAACCCTGGGCAAATGTCAGCAGCTGTCTTGCTCCAACACGTGACAATGGACTTTGGTGAGGGAAAAAACTTATGCTTTATGGCCTGGTAACTGTGGACTTCTACCCCAAATAAATACCCTTTATAAAGACCAACCCATTTTTGGTATTTCACATTAGCACCCCTTTGGCTGACTAATACAGAATTTGGTACCAGGAGTGGGGAAGTGCTTTTGTAATTACCAAATTATTGGAACCATTTTATAAATGGTAAGGGGTATTTTTTGGAGGAATTGTGAAATGCTTGATGGAAAAGGCCAAGATCGCTTTGAAGAAACTGTTGATAGCAATATGGACGCTAAAGAGACTTTCTATGATGCCTTAGAAGTAAATGATGAAACTATTATTGGAACCTGGAGGAAAGGCGATCCATGTTTTAAAGTTGCAGAGAACTTAGCAAAATTAACTCCTGGTGTTATATGGAAGACAGAATTTGAAAATGGCGAACCGGAGCATTTAGCTGAAGAACTTTCCAAGGTAAACTTGGAGAATATGGCTTGGCTTCTTTTTGCAGCTTATAGCAAGGTACTAGATGAGCGAAATACACAAAGGACTGAACTTTTGGGCACAAAGAAAACAGAAACTGATTCTGGAACTTCCAACTTTCTGGAAATCAAATTCCCAGATGAAAATGCCCTATTTGAAGACTTTACTAAACTTGGAACTCGTAACTCAGAATTGAAGATGCAGTTATCTTGGAAAGACTTGTGGAAAGTCTTACTGTCTGATGGCTTGGACCCCTGCTTCCTGCATGCTAAGCCAACAAAGTTTTTGAGAGAGCTGTATGAACAAAACCACTGTCAGCCTGGACAGAAGAGGACATGGAAAGGAGAGATTGAAGGAGAATCAGCTTTAAGAAGAAAACCATGGAAGCAGAGATCTGGACTTAAGACATCTCCTTGGGCCAAGAGAGGAGCCCCACCCATATGTACAGAGAGGGTGAGTTTTCCCCAGCAGTTAAAGAGGGTGGATGTCCCCACCCGGTGTTCTGGGAGAGTTTTGCCACCCCATGGTGCAGGGAGGGAGGAGCATATTCCTCAAAGATTAGGGTGGTTAAGGTCAACACCCCATAGGTCTGAGAGGGGTGTACCTGTCCCCCACGGATTAGAGAAGGCCAGGTGGTCAACCCATTGCTCTGAGAAGGTTGAAACTGTATGCCAAAGGTTAGGGGGAATGTTGTCTTCACCTCACTGTACTAGGGGGTGCTAAGACTCTAACCCAAAGATTGGGTAAGGTGTGGCAATCACCCCAACACTCTTGGAGGGTGAGGTCTGGAGCTTGGTCAACACCCAGATGCTTGATGAGGGTGGAACCAAGAAAATAGCCATTGGGCAAGCCTGTGGAAAGGGTGGTTTCCCATGTGGCCCCAAGGAGAAGAAGCCATCATCTTAAGAATGACTCAGACCTTGAAATCGAATGGAGGATGCCCTGCAGGTTTACTGAACTGTAGAGGATCCATGACTCCTGTTTAACATCCCAATTTCTTCTTATGATATTGAAAATGTTTATCCTTTGTCTTTCCATTTGTGTATTGGAATCAGTTAAATGGTTCTGTAAGTTTCAGAGGTCTATGGCAGATGGGATTTTGCCTCAAAATGAACTATATTTCTTTAAACTGATTATGATTTTGTATTGAATTGTTACTGATTTAAGGTTTTTTGAATATTGTAATGTATTTTTGGAATTCAGAGGGTGGAGTGTTACAGTTGGGGAATTTGATGTAATTATGAATTCCAAAAATATAATTGGATCATGCTTGTAAACTGATCTGTTAATCTGGGCATGATTAAGTTATGATTAGGGCGTTGACTGGGCCACGTCAGTAGGGCGTTGAGCCCCACCCCTTGGTGGGTGGGGAATCGAATATAAAAGGCATGGCAAGAACAGAGTTGAAGCAGTCTTTTGAGAAGCAGTTTTGATGTTGGAAAGAAGGCCCCAGGAGAAGAGAAGCAAGCGGTTCGCCTGATCGTCTACAGCTGACCTTGTGGAGGAAACAGGAACTAAGCCCGGAGAGAAACGCAGCCCCGGGAAGAGAGGAACCTCAGAAGCCTGAACCCTGGCAAATGCAGGCAGTTGTCTTGCTCTAACACGTGGCAATGGACTGTGGTGACAGAAGAAACATAACGCTTTATGGCCTGGTAACTGTGGACTTCTACCCCAAATAAATACCCTTTATAAAGACCAACCCATTTTTGGTATTTCACGTTAGCACCCCTTTGGCTGACTAATACAGGGTCTGAGAAGCATGATGTGATAAAGTGAAATAGGACTAGAAAAAGATTTGGAAGTAAATACATTGCAATAAAACCATAGTTAAATTGAAAGGAATGAATAATATACTAAAAAATTAAGAGTTCAGGGAGAATTTACTTATGTATACACTCACTTTCATTATTTCTCTGATTTTTCTTAAATGCTTAAACTGATAACCTAGAAGAGGGAAAAATTTAAAGCAAAATAACACTATATATTTAATGTTGGACTTGGAATTCATAGAAGGATAATATTAGAATATTATAATGAGAGATTTTAAAAAGAAATATCTTACATGTAAGGTTGTGCATATATTATATTCTTAAAATAGCCTTTTTTAAACATGTTGTTATTCCTCAGTTGATAAAATAAAATGACTTTATTGAGCTCCATTTAAATATAACTGAACTCTAAAGTAAAATACAGGTTCCACAATATCAGCAATCTTCATCATCTTCCTGCAACTGGCTGGGTTTTAGAAAATATTTTGATAAAATTCGGTATTTTCATTTTAGTGTTTCAAACACAGTAAAATTGGGTGAATTCAGTGACTGCACAATTGAGGACTGAGTTACAATAGCGAAAAAATGTATTCTCTAGCAAATCTTATTTTATAACCAGAGCATTTATTTCCAATATGCCCTCTAAAATGTGCTCAGGTAATAGATGGAAATAAAAGAAAACTAATATATTTTGACAGTCCAGTTTAGCTCCTTACACTTGAATTAAGTCTGAGTTTCTTTAGATGTCTAGAAAGCACTGTAAAAACTGAACAATAAACATATCTGTTACAGGTATCTTGACAAATAAAACAAGGCACTTTTTTTTTTCCTTAGGGCAGACAATATGAATTCATTTTCAAACTGAGAAAACAAAAGATTTTGGGTAAAGTTAGACAGTTTTTAAATAAGTGTGTCAAACAACAAGCTGTTCATATTCTAGTTTTCTTGAAATGACATGGAATTCTTAAAACAACACAACTGTTTTATCATTTATATATCAAATAGTTATGGGCCTCCTGCTATGTACAAGGCCCTTTTCTGGATAGTCAAACAAATGATCAAAACAGACAAAATTTTTACCTTCAAGGAGTTTATATTCTAGTAGGGGAAAATAGATTTAAAGAAACCACATGATTACCAAGAAAATTATATATTATGTTATAAGGTAAGTATATGGGAAGTATTGACAGTAGAGTAAGGAGAGGGTAGGTTGTCAACATTTGACAGAACTTGTAAAATATACAGGACATATTATTGCTGGAAAGCTGCGACCAAGACATGGGATATAAGGATCCTGGAACCAAGGGTTGGAAACAGGAGCATAGTATGTGTGGGGAAATAAAAGACCAGAATGATTGGGGTTTTGTACAAGGTAAAGAGTAGAGGGGATACGGTGAAGGTCAAATTGTGCTGAGCTATGCCAGGTACTGTTCAGGAGTTCTGGTTTTATTCAATGTGGAATGAAAAGCCATGGAAAGACTGAGTAGGAAAGTAATGTGATAGCATTTGATTATTAAGAAAGTCTCCCTCTCTCTCTCCCTTTCTCTCTCTCTCCCTTTCTCTCTCTTTCTCTGGCTTTGTGTAGGAGCCACTAGGATTAGACTAGAATGGAATGAAGAGGAAGCTGTTGCAAAAGTCATGGAGATTGATGTCTATGGTCTGGGCAATGCTTTTGGAGGCTGATGGAGAAAAGAGTGAAGGAATAGAATTCCTGATAGTTTGGATATTGTGCATGAGGGAAAGGGAGGAAGGAATAAAGCATGGCTCCAAGCTTTCCAGTTTGAAGGGCTGGATAGATAAATGTAGTAATTATTTATCTGAGACAGAAGGTGGGGTATAGGTAGGGATGAAGAGGTTGATTTTTACAGTGGAAAAACAAGATAAATATTTAGGATATATTTAGTTTTAGATAAATTTGAGGCTTCAGTGTGGAGGTGGCAATTACTTAGGTAGCTATGAGATTAGAGATGTCATAGGAAAGTTCTGAACTGGACATACAAATTTGGCTATAATCTGTATAAATGTTTTTGACTTTTTAATCTATGAGCATGAACAGAGGTCCAAAAATTGGGGCTGAAAAATTACTTTAACCTGAATTTATGTAGAGGATTTGGCACCTATAAAATTAACTCAGAAACGTCTAATTAGATGGAGAAAAAGAAGGAGATTGAGAAGAAGAAGGGGAAGAAAGAGAAGATAAAGAATAAAAGTGAAAAAAACCTTGAAAGAATAATTTAATAGAAGTCAACACTTTTAAAAAGGACATAGTGGTCTGCTGGGTTTAAGAATCTGAGTGAGGGTCATTGGAAATCCACATATGATATTGCTGTTTCCTGGGATCTGGCAAAGGTCACTGGAAACCTTAATAAAAGCATTTCCAGTGGACTGGTTTGGAGCCAGAAGCCAGACCAAAGTAGACTGAGGTATGAATGGGAAGTAAGGAAATGGCACTAACCTGTTTAGACACTTTTAAAAGAGCCTTGCCATGTGTAGCAGAGAAGCATAGTGACAACTACAGAATATCAGGCAAAGGAATGATGACATTTGCGCTCATGCTGCAATCCATTGCGACTTGGAAATTTCATTCATAGTAAGTGTGGCAGAGAAATCAGAATGTCTGCTTAAGCATAAGGGATTTGGAATCAGACAGCTGAGCCAGAGCCATAATTTTTCAATAGCTAGCCATGTGATCTTGCACAAGACACTTTACCACTGCAAACCTCAGGCTCCTGCATGTATATGCTTTTTATCATATGTATCATAACATGCATAATATACCTGCTTCATAGTTTCTTGTGAGGATTACAGGAAAGAATGCATGTGAAACACTTAATATAGGACCTGGAACATTGTAAATACTCAGTTAGATTTGCTTCTCTTTTTTCTTCTTCTGTTTTATTTGCATTATCATCATCATTATTTCCAACCAGTTGAACACGATAGCAAATGCTGGCCAAACCAACATACAATCACAGATAATTTTAGAAGAATCTGTGATGAAAATCCCTTTGTTATGATATTTTTGGAAAGCATGCAATTCTTTTTCCTAGAATTCTTTTACCTGAAGAATATTGTTCACATTTTTAATCCTGGCACTCAGGCTTTAGGACAGGTAGGAAGGACAGTCTTGAAATGAGCAAAGTCATTCTACGGAACACCACTAGAGGACAGAAGTGAGTCAGACACTGAGTAAAAAGAGCTTCAGGGACTTGTCCTGGATGCCAAGACAGGCTTCCCTACTATAGGGGATCCAGACACCAGAGCCAAATAAGGTTTTGCTAAGTTCATTTCTGGTAAGTTAAATAATGGAGCAGAAATCTTTCCCAGAGCCAAAGTTTGCTTATATTTCAAATATAGTAAGGGGTCAATTTTCATTTTTTTGTCACTCTGCACATATACTGCTATTATAGCTCTTACTTAATTCTCCATTATTTTATTTTTATTTGTTTGTATGCTTATCATCACCCTCCATTTTAGGTAAAATTTTTGAAGGCTGGAGCCATGTCTCACTAGGGTAATTCTTTAGTAAATTCTTGGAATTAGATTTCAACTCTCATCTTCATCAAAGGAGAGCGACAACAACAATATAAGTTCGGGTTATGGACTAGGGAAGCTGAGATACAGGTAAGGAACATTGACTTTTCCTCATGTATTTGATAGGGTTAGGTATGCTAAAAACCAAAATCCACCCCAGAATAATAAGTAAGAATGCACACAACCAGGACTTAAAAGGTAGTCTCTTGATGGAGAAACACAAAGGAAATAATATTTATTCAGTGCCTAATCTGTGCCAGTGTTACATGCCTTAACAAGTGCTAATTTCATTCCTCTCTTCATTTTATAAATGAGAACTATGAGATGCAGAAAGTTTAATCAATTCACTTGCTATCACAGAGCTACTATATTGGAAGCTGGTTTAAACATATCATTCTGACTGAAAAAAAAAATGCTACTTTTATTGAAGGGTCTGGACTACTGCTACCTAACATAACAAATTGCCTTGAGCAATGATGGGAAATGCTGCATATTAATTGAAAAAGTTCTATTCATACAGAACAGAAACCTCCTGAATTATGCTACCTGGAGTATTCAATCAACACAGTGAGTCAATAAGTGAATGTTCTTTAGTTTAGTGATCATCAGTTACAGGAAGTGTGCTTGAAAAACAGGACCTAAATTCTTCCCTTCCAAAATTTTCACGGAAAACAGTTTCCCCTCATTGGATTTCCTGGATCAAAGACACATGGATGGGAATTTGTGCTGGGTACCAGCGGTTCTGTTGAATTCTCCCTTTAAAAGTAATGACCTTAGAAATGTTTCAAAAATTTTCCAAATCTACCTGTACAGATTTTGCCTCCATCAACTTGGAGAAGGAATAAAGATGAGCTCAGTTCAGAGTTCTCCAAGTAATAAATTGAATTCATGTAAAGTTACTATATTCAGAGCCTAAAATAGAAAATCTGAAAATGTAGACTATTGATTCCTAATTCAGAGGAACAAGGTGATGGCTTTTCTCAGGTTTAAGCAGCAAGGTGATAGAAATAGAATGTTATCTAGAAGGATGTCGGCAGATGAGGTGAATGGAGACAAGATTTTGTGCAAACTTTACGTAAGCATTAAGTGAGGATTTGAAATCGTGTTAGGGAAAGAGGGTTGTCACCTGCACGCTCACTATTTTTGCTTTCAGTACTTACCGGGTTGTGCTTTTAAGGAGCAATTAATATTATACCATAACTAACAAAAAAATAAAAAGAGAAAACAAAAACCGATAATAAAAACCTTCCTTTCAACCCACATTGACTCCAACTCCTGCCCTCTCTGTGTGTTGTGAGATAATATAGATTAAGGAATTAAGAAAATCATTGTGTGTCACAGTATTTTCTTTATAAACTAGAAAATATTAGGCTTCATTTTTGTAATATATGTAGATTGATCAAAAATCCTTAAATTCTCATAAAATAAATAAACAAATAATAAAAATGAAAAATACAGAAAGTGAAATTTTTAACAAATATAAAAAAAAAATCTTAAGCCCCACCATTAATCATAAAAATGTACATTAAAACAGACTAAATCATATAGAAAATGGAATTTTAAAATTGTATCATTTATGAGGGCATCATAAAGGTCACATACCCAGGAATAAATATAAAATAAAGTGTGAGAACTCTACACTTATTGAGAAGAATTAAAGAAGGCCTAAATAAAAGAAAGGAAACTATCAAATAAATATATTCCAGATTCAAAATTTTGTAGCTGAAAATTTTCATATATAATATACATATATGTATGTATATATATGTATACACACTCATATGCACGTGTGTGTGTTCATGTGTGATTTCATGCTATGATAACTAAGTATTTGCCACAAGGAATGCATGACCCACAAACCCTAAAACATTTACTATCCTGCTCTTTACAGAAAGAGTTTGCCAACCCTTGCCATAAAGCAACAAATTCTGGCCTCTTTATCATGAGCATTTAGTGTTTTCATAAGGTATAGGAAATTCTATGAGCTGTGTCATTATTTATTACCTTTATCCTCCCTTCAATATATTCTTGGGGGAGGTAAGTGTTCATAAACCAAAAAATATCCCAGTGTGCAATCAATAATGAAAAAAAAAGCTAATAGAAAACATATTAGTAATTTATCAAGACATAAAATTAAAATAATTTTATGAATATAGCCATGTGAAAATACCCAAGGATAGAAAAAGAATAAAAGATAAGACCCACCAATAGTTAAGATCACTGGATTTATTTTTCTATAATCTGCTACTATTTTCTTATTCTCTGTCATCATGGGAGCCTTTCTAAGAGAAAAAATAAAATAAAATAAAATAAAATATCAATACCAGTTGTATAGATTTCATGTATGCCTGTACTCACCAATCATGCCCAGGATTATATCTGACCTGAGATGACTCCTTTACTAAATTTACAATTATACTGTGAAGGAGGGGCTGCCTGTGATCGTGTTTCCAGGACAGAATTAGTCCATGCCTAATAGTACAGAGGTCTGGATTTTCTATTATGTGTAATTAAGTTCCCGGAGTGGATTTAAGGCTTTATCTTGAGAAAAAGTCTGCATTTAGATGGAAACACTCGTGTGGTTTACCTTCAAGCATAAATAGATTGGCACAAAGTTTAGCTCAACATAAAGATGCCACTCTGAAACTTTTAATATTATATCTTCTCTGTGAGGGCATAAATCTGACCTCTAGGAAATATAAATCATAATTCATTATTCTAGAAGACTTTTCCATGTATTGGTTAAAATCAGCATTTGTCAAAAGTGTATTGAAAACATCTGTTAGCGCAGAGTACTTTACTGACTGGCAGAGACTGAGGAGCAGTTCAGAGAAGAAAGTATCTACTCTGTGACCCAGTGTCCTGCATGAAAATGTCAGTGATAAATGATTTTTAAATGATGTCCAAAGTTTGAAAACATTCCCCTCATATGAATAAATACACTTCTTTTATTTTAGTGACATTTTAAATAAAGAATGGACAGATGGCACAATGGAATTAAGTATTAGCCCCTTTACAAGATATTTATGTTTTTAACAGTCTAGTTCCAATCTAACTTCCTTACTTTAAATTGTCTCTGAGTCCATGAAGTTCAGGGAAAAAATTAATAATTAGTACATAATTGCAATTTCTTTTGCCTGGAAAAATATTTGTTCTTTTAAAATCTGTGTATCTCCCTTCCTTCCTTCATTCCTTGCTTCCTCGCTTCCTTGCTTCCTTCCTCCCTGCCTTCCTTCTTCCCTTCCTCCCTTCTCTATCTCTCACTCTCTCTCTTTCTTCCAATATCTGTTGGTGGTTCTGGGTTTGGAAGCCTTTCTAGTGTCGACTCTAGAACATATGAGAGATTAAAAGAAAATCCAGGGACCTCACCACTGTGCTGTTTGACAAGTTGTAAGGTCCCTAGTCTGTCTGATTCTTTCTCCCTTATCAGAGTCCTTTTATGATTGACTGTTGAATTACTTCCACAGTTTTTAGAGGATAGCATCAGGGAAACCTGTGCCACCTTGTGTCAAATGGGAAGCCATATCTGCTACATATTTTTTATGTACTGTCCTCTTTCCGCAATTGCCTCCATTTTCTCAACCTGGTAAACACTATAAAGATGCAGTTCAAATGTCACATTTTAGATGGCATCCTTTTTTTATTGTCAGATTTCCGTCGCCATTCTTTATCCTTTTTTTAAAAAAAAAATATTTTATTTTGTTAAGGATATTTAGATTACATAAATGTTACATAAAAATTATAGGGGATTCCCATATGACCCTACCCCTCCCACACTTTCCAGCATTAACAACATCCTTCATTAATGTGGTACATTTGTTACAATTGTTGAATACATATTGGAGCATTGCCACTAAGCAAGTATTATAGTTTACATTACAGTTTACACTCTCTCCCACACAATTTTGTAAGCTATAGCAAGATATATGGATGTTCTTTATCCTTTGATAATATTATGCATAGTCAAATGTCATTTCCCCAAAAGACCATCAGAAAAGTCTATTGATCAATAAAAGCTAAGTTTACCTATAATTAGCACTCTACTTGTTAATTATATGTCCCAGGGACTTAAATCTTTAGTATGTTCATATACCAGTTGAGCCTGAATCTCAGAAGAGTTGTAGCACCTACTCTACAGTTCACTGGACTCACCCGGGACAACTAACAAGATGGTGATAGACAATGCCCATCCCAAAAAACAGAGAGTATCTAAAACTGCAAGCAAGACAGTTCCACCCATCTGCCCCATGGGATCTAAGAACCCTCTCAATCGGAAAAAGAGTATTACCATCCCCAAATCCTCAAGAATGGGGAATGAACAGTGGACTAAAGCAGACATTATTATTTTATTATTTTCTATTATAGATGTTATTATTCTAGCAATGGAAGAACTTGTATCATTGATATAAAGGCATTGACCACCAGAGGTTCTGAGGAAAGGGAGAGGGAAGAATAGTTGTAACATGGGGGCATTTTGGGGACATTGGAATTGTTCTGCATGACATTGCAGTAATGGATACAGGCCACTATACATTTTTTCAAAACCTATAAAATTGTGTGTGGCAAAGTGTAAGCTATAGTCCAAGGTTAGTAACAATGCCTCAATATGTGGCCATGAATTGTAAAAAATGTACCTCACTAATGAAAGATGCTGTTAATGGGGTAAAGTGTGGGATGGGGAGGGGGTCGGTTATATGAGAATCCCCTATATTTTTTATATAACATGTATGTAGCCTAAAGCTTCTTTAAAAATAAAAAAATTAAACAAAGCCAAGTTTATAAAGTATTGTGCAATAAAGGAGAGCATTATCTTGAGAGATTGTTAGTAGTTTCTATGAAATAATAAAACAGATCCTTGTTCCCCCCTGTTTCAGCATGTTCCCCCTTTTTACTTCTTATCTTCTGTTTTTCAATTTCCCCATTTTTATGCTACCTGAATCTGAGAAATTACAAGTCCTGCAAAGAGAGCTATCAAAAGAATTGTTCTGACAATTGCCTAAATGGGTTGCAGCAACAATTCCTGACAATAGGCATGAAAAGCCAATACAATTTCTAACTTTTCCAACCAAAATATTGCAGCAGTTTGTGATGAGGTAAAATTCCACCTTAGCCAGACCACAAGGAAACACAACCGTCTTCTCTCCTCACCCTATGCAACTTCAGTCTTTCTTTGGATCAAGGCAGCATTCGGTCTTCAGCTGCTCCCTGATACACATCAACTGAATAAAGCCTTTAACCTTTGGTTGAATCACTTAAGCTAATTTTTTCTCTTGCTGTGTCCCAAAATAGGAAAACAAAAGTTGAAAGAATAAATAAGCATTGTAGAAGGTTCTCTATAGGTGGGCAGATCCCCCAAATAAGTCAGAGGAACATATCATGTTTCTTCTCCCATATTTGCCAGTAAATTAATTCACATCTTAATTCAGAGAAACTTTGAGTGAACAATTGAAACAAAAGCATTAACAGATACTGGATATACAGGCAGTAGAGATTAAGTACCTTCTCTGCCAATCCCTCTCTCCAACATTCTTCAGGTCTTTATTCTTTCTATACATTGGGTGCTGTGGCTACCCTAAGGACATAGGTAGTCAATCAGGATAGTACATTAATCTCTTCATAATATACTTCTATCATCACCCCAATGCCAACTGCTGCTGCTTTGAATGCCCTTTTGGTCCCTATTGTTGAACAAGTTTAAATGTGCCATTAAAAGTTCCCAAAATGGGTTCAAGCAGTTCCTCCAAGAATGTAGTACCTAATCTATTTCCCTTCACAATTTATCTACATCTACTTTGTTCAATACAGCTCACCAGAAGTTCTGAATTGTTAGCAGAAGTCATAATGAATATACTTAATAATATAATGCCAATATGTTTGAATATAAATCCTACTATTACTAATTTTCTAAGAAGAAATTAAATCAAAATTAATTCCATGCAACTTAAAATCCAAATGAATGAAAGTAAAAAATGAATCTGCACCAGTTTTAATCCTACTGAGTCTCAGACGAATTTTCAATCAAGTGCCTGGGGTAGAGTTGAGATTTTTGCAACAGTGGAATTTTTGGTCATTTTTACCCCATTTAGGGTGAAGTTAATTTGGGGAGTCTCAATAATTGAATTATTCAAGTGATCCTTCTGTCATGTGTCCCACTTTTAAGGGGATCTAAGAATTAATAAAGTATACAAGGTTATCATAATACCAGTCCCGTACAAATGAAGTTTAACAATCAAGCTAAATCCCAGGCTCTGGCACATCTGCCAAGTGAATTTATCTTCCCGGGACCCAGCACTGAGTCTAAAAGAAGGACTGTTACCAAAGACCATTAGAGTATTCATTTATATCTACTAAAGTTGATGAAGGTCAAGAAAATTAGATTGGTTTCAGCCTACCATTACAAAGATCAATTTGTGCCAATTTTTCAGACAAGAAGACATTTTAACTTAAAATCATTTAAGGAACATCTCCCAGCATGAAACTAATCAAATGGTGGAGGGTCCTCTATTATATCTACTATCTTTTCACAGGGAATAGAAGTTGAGGCATTCCTACTAAATGCCAAATTAAAAAATTTGCAAAATTTGCAGCCACCTTCTTAAATGAGGTGTCTTTCTTTCCTTCTCTGATAATTCAAAGCCTCTTTTTTATGTTGTGATATTCTGTTTATCTCTGCTTTTGAATGGTCAGTGTTCCATCATTAGATTATTTTTTGCTTTTATTAATATGAGGTTTACCATTCATACATGAACATCCATAAACAATAAGTATATAGTATAATTTGTGAACTTACAAACAAACATGCATATAATCATTCAAGGCTCCCATACATTACCCCACCACCAACACCTTACATTGTTGTAAAACATTTGTTACAAACTATGAAAGAGCATCTTCAAAACATTACTAACAATAGACAATATCTTACATTTGGTGTTTTTCCCCAACCCACCGAGTTAATGACACCGTGTATTAACATTATATACTTGTTATAGTTCGTGAGAGAATGCTTTCATATTTCTTCTGTTAACCATGCTCTATCTTCCACCACAGGATTCATTATGCTACAGAGTCCCATTCTCTGTACAATCCATTCAAAGTGTATACTTAGTGGTTTTCATTTTCAACCCAGGGTTCTGCTGTCATCACATCAGTCAATTTTAGAACATTTTCATTACTCCAAATCTTTGGAAAAATCCCATACCCCCTTATACCCTACTATTGCTATCCCTTAGAAATGATGTAATATCTTCCTTGCCATTGCTGTAAAAATATTCTTATATTACTGTTAATTATAATCCAAGTTACTTTAGCTGTGATTTTCCCATTTTGATATTGTTTATGAATTCCAAAAATTGATATTCGGTTATGTTTGTAAACTTGTCTGTTCCTCTGGGTGTATTATATTATATTGGATTCAGACATTTCACTTTTACTTTATTAAATAATGATTAAGGCTTTGATTGGGCCATACCAGTAGGACTCACAGACAAAACTACACCGCAGTGAAGGGAGGTTGGAGTTTTGATCTTGGAAACTGGGAAGTAAACACACAGAGAAGCAGATGCATAAGGAAAGAGAGAAGTCTCCATTAGACAGGACAGAGGTCCCAGGAAGAGAGATGAGCCTTTTGCCTGATAATCTACAGCTGACCTTGTGGAGAGAACAAAGCAGATGAGCCTGGAGAGAAACGAGCCCTGGGAGAGAGATGAGACTTATCCCAGCCTACAGCTGATATTGGAAGGAGGTGGGACTACAGAACCTTAAGAGGAAGAGGAAGACTGAACCCTTGCAGATGTCAGCAGCCATCTTGCTCCAACACATGGCAACAGACTTTGGTGAGGGAAGTAAATTACGCTTTATGGACTGGTAAATGTAAGCTTCTACCCCAAATAAATACCCTTTATAAAAGTCAACAGATTTATGGTATTTTGCATCAGCACCCCTTTGCCTGACTAATACACCATACATCACCATATACTTAACACTTTGTAAAGGAAGAATACTCTTATACTATTAACCACAATCTTTATCCACTACCAAAATCACTATGTTATGCAATTGTTACTTTATTCTCCAAAGCCTCTTAGTTTCTGGTTTTTTCTTCTTCAAAGTGCCTTTTCTTTGTTGTTAGCAAGTGTTTTTAATCCTTAGCCCAAGTGACTGCTGCACTGGAGTCTTACAGCTTCCAATGGAAGATTTTGCCCTGATTTCCATGTAAAAATCAGAATGTTGTTTAGCCGATGGCCAATATTTCTTAAGTCTGTGATTATAAGGGCTTGTGGAGGACAAATACTGTTGCCTTATGATCTTAAATTTACCTGTTATAAATGTTCCTTGTCTTGAGTGATTCCTTTTCTTTTTTAGACATCTAACCTGAGAGTCTAACAGTGTGACCTCATTCTTAAGTTGGTCCCAGTATCTTGGTCTGTCTTGACAGGGGAATTCAGTTAAAGCAGGGAAAAATCCATTCTAAACTCTAATGCCCTTAAAAGCCTGTATAAGTTGATGAGAAAATTCAATTGTCCTTGGGAGACAGATGTAGCTCAGAATCTTCAGCTAGACCTTTTTGATGCCCCATGGCATTTTGTTTTAGGGGCTTAAACACCAAAGGGAGAAAATAGAGCCAAAACTCTTACAGACATGGAGAAAGTATTTAGATGAAAATACTATAAGCCTTGAGTATTATAATTCACTCTTGGCTATAAGTAAAGAAATATGCATCATTTGACCTTCATATTCTCTCAAAATATTGAGGGAAAAAAGAAGATTGCTGATAGAAGTGTTTTTGAAACGCAGTATGAACTGAATTTCACACTTTATAAAAAAAGTGACTATGTTTTAAATAATATGAAATCAATTACTTCAAAGATATTAAAGTACAGAACATTAATCAGGCTGGTAAAAGTCATTTGTTTATGTTGTTTTTCATTGTATTCTGCAGCTTGGCACCAAAAAAGTGAGTGCCTGCCTTCATTGTTTTAAGAAAAGTCTCTCCTGTGATATTCTGCTTTTAAAAGATTCATGATTAGAGTTTAAAATATATTACTCCTACAAATATTGGTTTGTATTGTGAAAAATTTGATTTTCACCCACAATAATAATAATAAAAAAAAATACTTAGGAAAAAAAAATAGATTACTCCTTACTTCAAGATTATACGCATAGAAAAGTTTGTTTTACCTATTTTTGATGAAAATGCATTTATTAAAAATGTCTCTGGCATCTTATGAACATTTTCATAAAGTATGAATTATAAGGCAATAAATTGTTGGTGTTTTTCTAAATTCATATATATAAATATTCATATGCACATATATAAATGTGTATATATATGGACATATACACAATCACTATACACATCTAAATATATTTTTATATACTTGACTAATTAGTTCAAAAAGACTTTGCCTTTTTCTGTTTTCAAATATCCAAAGATCTTTTGCAATAGATAGACTCTTTCACTTTTTAATGGTATCATAATTAACTTTTAACATTATACTATATATATTGTTGATATAAAATATTAATATTAGTATCATTAAGCCTTGAATTGGCTATATTTCTGATTTTTAAAAATTCAGTGGAGTGGATGTGGTTCAAGCAGTTAAATGCCTGCCGCCTACATTGCAGATCCCATGTTCAGTTCCCAGTGCCTCCTAAAGGGAAAAAAAAAAAACAGAGAATGAGCAAAACAACCAGCAGACAATGAGCACAAACAACGAGCAAAAACAATGAGCAAAAAAACAATGAGCAAACAGACGCCCAAGCCATCTCGCTGTGGGGGTTGGGAATTCACAACGGTTCTTATCTAAGGCTTACAACCACAAGAAGTGTTTTATAAGAGTAATAATAGAATGAAATTATTGGCCACATACTTTGCATTTGGCAGTCATTTCAATGCTTTCTATGTATTATCTCATTTATTCTCTCCACTGTCCCAGAAGACAGGCACATTTATCCATATTTTGCAAGTGGGAACAATGAGCACTGAGACATTACATAAGTGACTCTATTAGGTCATACAGCAAATGGTAGATAAAGCCTTTGAATCTCCATGATCTGTGTCTATAGTCATAGGCACTACACTACACAACACAAGATTAGTGCAAGACCATCCTAGAAACACATAGTGTATTTCATAACCATTTACAATCTGTTTTCATATACAGGGCATACCTTTATAGGTCTCAGCACTGATGGAAATCATCTACATCTGAACAGTTCTTTGCAGAGACAGGAGAAGTTTAAGCAAATAAATTACCACACATGATTCAGTCGCTTCTTTTGTAAAATGGGGGATATTATTTCAATATGGTTTATTTATGAAAATTGATGCTAAACTACATAAATGACTTAACACATGTTCAGTTGTTACATAAGTAGGAGTTATCATTAATAACATTTTAATTAAAATACCCTTGCTGTTTTCTACTTAAATATATTTGCTTTTAAATTTTCAGAAATTAAGTGTGAAAACAGAAACATTAAACAACTTTGTATGTATGGATTATTTATTTGACAAATTAAAAAATACTTTTTTTCAGTAATGAGTATCAAATATTTTGCCAAAAGTCAAAAGAAAGTTAATTCTTCTTGTTGGGCACTAATTAATGAATGCATTATACTTATAAGGTGATCCATGAAGGATTCAAAACTTGAAAGGCAGACTTTATTTAAATAAAGGTTTTCCAACAAAGCTCAAATAGATTTTACTCCCATTGAAACTAAGGAGTGTTCGCAGACTAGCCCTTTGGTTTCTTGGATCTCTTATGGTGAATCTCTCTTTTATTACACTGAATTAAGAAAAAAGAAAATTTTCCTTAAACAAGCTTTGGATATATGACCTGGTCACCACATGCTTGGGAAAAAGTGACTTTCATCACTTTCTTTTAAACTCAAAATGATTGTCAGAGTTGACTTCAAATCCCCGCAAGGGCTGAAAAATGAGCTTCCTTTATTTCCTAAGGGAAATACTACTAAATAACAAGCATGAAAACTTACGAATGATAGGAAAGTGTATAAAGTTTTTGCAGAGTATATGCATTCATCTTGTCATCCAGTTTGCAAAAACTGATACACATTTCTCAAGTATGAAATAATGCTCTTCTTGTTATCATGCTCTTTCAGTGACAATTTAAGTCCATTATTTTCCCCCAAATTAAGGAAAAGCATCATATGATAAATTTCCAAGAACTTCTTGATTGCCAAGGCATGGATGTTCTCGGGTCCCTTGGCAGAAGCGACTGCTATGAGCTACAAATTTTATTATACACTGTAGATGCAAAGATTAACATGCCATTATATTCTTTGACCTCAAGCATATCACTTTAATTGAAATATGCATGGCCAAACTAAATCTAGCAGCATAACTTGAACAAAAATTACTCCATATCCCTTGATTCTTGGTAGACTATTCTTGGAAATGAGAAAACCTTTGTACTATAAATGTGATTTAATTTTTAATGTCATTACACTTTTTATTCTCTTTGCTAAAACCAGTCATGAATGAATATCCCTTAGGCAAGGCATTCAAGTAACTTTGAAGTAAAAAGCATAAAGCAAGATAGACTTTAAAAATTTAATGGGGTTTGAGAGTATAATGACAATTTGGCGGGGGGGCGGAGCCAATTATAAAAAATGTTAAAGTTTAAGTTGGCCACCTATCAATGCCTTAATCATCTTCTCTGACTTTTATAAAAACGAATATCCACAAATTAAATACTAATCAGCCTAGGTTGTGAATTGGAAATACCTAGGAAGTTTTTAAAAATGCTAATGCTTGGGTCTCATCACCCAAAATTCTGATTTAATTTCTGTGTTATGCCTATTTAAATATCATGAAGTTTAAAATCTCCCCAAGCAATTCTAATTTGCAGTGCTTTAAAGGAACCCTAATTTTTTTAAACACACATGTTCTATATATTAGTTTACATATTTCCCATAGCAGTCCTATTTTAAAGAAAAGTAAATTATATCAGAAAGATATTTTAAGAACTGAGATTCAATGAAGATGCCAAAAGTCAAAACCCATTTTTTCCCCTTCTACTGATGTTCCTTTCCCAAGGATTAACAACCAAATTTGGTCAATTAACTCTGAAGCCCAAGCACTATTCTACTTCCCAGCCACATATTAGATTCTGCCTTGTGTTCTAGCTATTCACACACTTGTCTGATCTCCTATGGCTTACTATAAATGACTAAAGGATGGGAGAAGGATTTTCATTGTGTATTTGTCATCTTGTTTGTTTGTGATTTCATACTTTTTCAGACTTGGCACAATTGCATCATATGTAGTAAGCTCTAAATAAATATTTCTTGAATTAGTAGATGCTCTGAAGTTTTTGTCATTAATATTAAAGTAGCACATTGTTATATATATTATGTCTCTCTCATATTATGGATAATTGAGGACATATTAGTCTTCTATTGATTGTGAGTGTCTAAAAAATGAGTAACATTTCTTAGTACTACATAAAAATTATCCACTATATTTGGTATATGTCCACAGCAAATAGATTTGGTTGATACTCAGATTTGGTGACAGTGGGGAAATGTGAATATGAGGCATTTGTTAAGATAATAATAGTAATCGGTTTTTTAAACATTATCAAGATGGCAGAGCTCAAGTTAGCTGCTGATGCAAGATAATTAAAATTTTGCATTATCATCGAACTACTGAATCTATATCATTTCATAAACAATATACAGTTAAATCACAAATGAACATTAATTTGCATTGTAAAAATTGCATCTAAATTCAATAAATGTATAATCACTATTATAGAATGGTAAATGACTGGGAAATTCTGCTTCATAAGGCAAATAAGCAAAGTTATTTGTCTTTGAACTTTACATCTAGAGTATATGAAAGTGAATATTTATGTACAGTAAATAAAGAAGAAAATGTTCAGTAAGCTGAAATACCACAATATGTTCATGAGCAAACTTGAGAACAATTTGTCAAATAATGTTTCCATATGGTTTGAACTCTTAAGATATTTATGTTAAATTTATTTCATTTCATGGTCTAATGAGAAAACCTTTGCATTTCTTGCTGTCATCTGCTGATTTTAACCTCAATAAGTTTTCTGTTTAAACATACTATGAACACATACTATAAACACTCTTTTTCCTGATCATGTGAACATATTACATCATCAAAATGAAAGGCGTTTTCTCAGGGTTGCACTCAAAGCAAATGCCTGTGTGCATTCTGAATGCTCACTTTTCACATTTTTGCTAAATTTTCTTAATTTAACCTTTTGTTTAATAATAGCTTCTTTTTAAATTTTTGATTTAAAAAAAAAAGATATTTAGAATACATAAATGTTACATAGAAAATATAGGGGATTCCCATATGCTTTGCTCCCCACACCGCCCACATTTACCCACATTAACAACATCCTTCATTAGTGTGGTACATTCATTGCAATTGATGAACACCTTTTGAAGCATTGTCACTAAGAATGGATTATAGTTTATATTGTAGTTTACACTCTCTCCCACACAATTCTGAAGGTTTTGGCAAGATATATAATGGCCTGTATCTGCCATTGTAATGTCATTCAGGACAATTCCCAAGTCCCGAAAATGCCCTCGTATTACACCTGTTTTCCCTCTCCCTGACCTCAGAACCTCCAGTGGCCACTGCCTCTACATCCATGATAAAAGTTCTTCCATTATTAGAATCACAATAAATCTATAGAAGAATACCAGTTAAGTCCACTCTAGTCCATACTTCATTCCCCAATCCTGAGGATTCTGGGGTGGTGATGCCCACTCTACTTCTAATTGAGAGCGGGCTTCAGTCCCATACAGCTGATGGACTTTCTTGCTTCCAGTTGCAGACTCTCTCAGTTCCTTGGTTTGGTTGTTATTCATAATCACCTCCTTGTTAGTTATCCTGGGTGAGTCCAATGAAGTGGAGAGTAAGAGTTGCAACTCTGTTGAGGCTCAGGGTCCAGCTGGCACATGGACAGCCCAAAGACTTAAGTCTGTTGGACGTACACCTACCAACTCCAGCACCAAGTATAGGTTCAAATAGAGGGGACAGAAGAGCCATGTGTAGGGAAACCACAACTGAGTCCAATTCTGTTACACTGGGGAGCACAAACCCCAAAGTAGGGCCCACTGGCAAGGCACCAAACTCATGAGCTGTCTACCCTGACCATAGTGCCTTGGTATCTCTAGAGCCCTCAGGAGCCTCACTATTTGGGATAGTGTCTAATTTGGCAGCAAATGAGCTCCCGATGAAACGTGCATAAGAATAACTTCTGGAATACAAAGACAATCCTTCCTATAGTCTTTCCATATTTATTGAAATTTCCTTATTGCCTTCATTTATTGTCCAGGGTAAAATGGAAATGTTCTTTGTTGACCTTAAATATACATAAGTGTTATTACGGCATGGCTAATATGCATCTAATCTGAACAAAATAAATTGCAATTAAAGTTTTTGTTCCGTTTTGCCTCAATGTCTTCTCTTTTGATGTGACCTGTATTCAAATATCCATTCATTTCACACAAGAAGTACCATAGACAACCAGCTCTCACTTTGCACAATTCTGATTGTATGGATTTCAGTTATCACAGTCTAGTTAATTAACACCAGCCACCCAACAGCACAGATCAAATTTCAGGTGCTGCAGCATTTTAACTGTGAGTAGCTGCATGAAGTACAAACTTTGCTGCTAGCCCTTCATTCCATAGATCACTATGAACATAACAGGTGCATATCATGCTTAGTAACCAACTACATCAATTCTTTCCAAGTTTGTCAGTGCATTCAGTTCAGGACTGAGAGCAAAGTGTGCAGTTGTGTGCATCTTTCTTTCCCAGAGACAAACCCACATGACGCCTTAAAAAAATATTAATTGAAAGAGGGAATTGGCCAAGAAAAATCAAAGTGCAGCAAATAAATGGAGGGTGATGATTTCGGAAGTGATATTCTAATTAGCCATAAAAAAATTTAAAGACAATTAGTTGATCTTGGGAATGTTTACACTTCCTCTCTTTAAGAAGAACTTAGTGAAAGTGGACTTATCACATAAATAAGGAAAATGGCTGTGATGAAATGATGACTATCCCACTTGGAGGGACTGTGAAATTCATCCTAAAATACAAGGAGAGTGACTAAAGCACTGCATCAGGGGAGCAAAATGTTTAATTTATATTTTATATAGATTACTCTGACTAGTTTTCAAGAAACAATTTTAGTGACAATGTGGGTGGAAGGATGCCATGTTTTGTATTTATTGAATTTGGGATTTATAATACTTACTCTAGTAGTGATAGCAGTAGTAGTATCAAATAGTCTAATGCATGTATCTATATATCAGAAAAGATGCCTGATCAAAAGTTGGTAAGGAAAGTTTGATAGAGAGATGCAACAATGCCAGAATTTTGTCATGGCTTTATCTCCAAGAAAAATGGGGGGTTTATCGAGGATGTTCAACAATATCTCTTGAATTCCTAATACCATGACCAGCTAAATGAATATCTCCATGGAATCAGAACCAGATCTGTAAATAACGTATTACTAGTTCCTGAGTTTCACACCACATGATTTCTTTGAGTCACTAACCAACCCCCAAAGTAAGGGATATTCTGATATCTAACACCATATATTAGTTATATCTGAGTGGCAATTTTCTATGAAATAAATCATAGAACATGCAGTCTTATGTATCTTTTCTAATGCTCAAAATTATGTTTGTGAGATTCATTCCTGTCTTGGCTGAAAGAATAGTTTATTCTCATTGCTTTATAATGTTCGCCTGAATGAATACAATAAAATGCATTTATCCTTCCTACTGATGATGGAAATTTGAGCAATTTCCACTCTGTGATAATTAGAAATTGTGTAGCCACAAACTCTTGAGCATGTATTTTGGTGAACATATGCGTACCTTTCTACTGGGTATATAAATAAAGATAGTGCTGTAGAGAGAAGCTAAGGTGACCTCCAATGATTTCCCACCTGCCAGTGTTCACACCTTTGTAATCTCATTCCTCTGCACGGTTGGAACTGTGACTTACTTCTCACTGATAGCATATGGCAAAATGATGAGATGTCAATCCTGTGATTGTGTTTCATTATATAAGATTCTGTTTTCACAGACTGGGAAATCTTCATTGTTTGCTGTGCAAGGACCTATAGAGAGGGTCATGTGGGAAAGGATTCTGGGTGGTCTCCAGGAGCTGAGAGTAGCCCTCAGCCAACATCCATAAAAGAGAAATGAAGACTTCAATCCTCCTACAACCTCAAGATGAATTCTGCCAACAACTTTAGGGAGATTGGAAGCAGATCTTTCCCAGTTTTCCAGTTGAGCCTCGGATGAGACAACAGTCTGACCAACTCAACAGACTAGTGAGACCCAGAGCAGAGGACTCAGTTAACTCCCCCCTTTTTTTTAGTCCTGACTCAAAAAAACAGTGAGATAATAAAAGTGTGTTTGTTATGTGCCAATAGAAAGCTAATGCAGATAGGATCCCTGCATCAGAGTATAAGTATGCGAGAGCTTTAGCAAAGATCGCCGGGAGATTTTGATATGTGATTACAACAAAATGTACTCCAAAGAGCCTTTCAATTGCACCATATATTCACCAAAAGCTGATATTGTCAGGCTTTCTAATTTTCATCATTCCAATGATAGTATAGTGGTGCTTTATTGAGGTTTTAATTTGATTTCTCATGATTATAAGTAAGTGTGTATATAATATGTTTATTGGTCATTTGAACATTCTAGTTTGTTAAGTGCCTAAACAGATTCTTTCCCTACATTTATTTTCTATGTTTCTTACTGTTTTATATAATCTCTATATGTATGAGTACATACATACATACATATATATAAAAATATTGCTCAAATATATGGATTGCAATAACTTATAACTTCCTCAACTCTATAACTTATCTTTTCTCTCTTAATGCTATATGTTGATGAAAATAAATTTTAGATTTAATGGAAACCAATTTGTTAATACTGATTTTATAGCAAAATTTTTTATAGTGTCTGATTTAAGAATACTTTGTTTATCCAAGGTTATGGTGATATTATCTTTTTTTAAATTTTAAACAGTTCCCTCATTTTTATTCATGTTTCACATTAAAGTCTACTATCTATCTAAAATTTTTTATTTTGTGAGTGCAGTTATGTAGAAAATCAAGATTTTCTTTTCTTCATGTGGGAGCTCTATTGATCCTGCATGATTTATGTAAAAAACATGTTTTCCACCCACTGCACTACAGCTTGACTTTTATCATAATGTAATTGATGATATATACATAGCTGTTTTCCTGAATTAATAATTATTTCCACATTCCATTTATTTATCCTTGCACCAACACCATGTAGTCTTAATTACTGTAGCTTCATATTGGGTTATGATGTTTGATAGAATAATTCCTCTAGATTTGCTTTTATTCAATGTTGACTTGACTATTCTTTCTGGTTTCTAATACAAATTATAGAATCAACTTAATGAGTTCCACCAAAAAATCCTGGCAAAATATTCATTGGGATTACATTTAATATATAGTTCCCTATGGAAAGAATTGATATTTTCCAATGTTGAGCCTTCTGATCCATGACCATGATATAACACTTAATTTATAGCTTTCATTTCTCTCAGTAATAATTTGAGGTTGCATATTTTTTCATTTGATTTATTCATGGGTATTTGATTCTGGTGTTGCCATTTACAGGGTATTTTTTAAGTTTATATTCTATTTGCTAGTTATTGCAATATATAGAAATAAGCTGATCTCTGTTGATCTTATATATGATAAACATGCAAAATATCCCTTTTAATTCTACTTAAGTTTTGTATGAAGTTTCTTTGTAACTTTTTTTTTACTTAAACATTCATATCATTTTAGAATAGCAACAATTGTTATTTTATATCTATTTTATTGATTATTTTATATCTATTCATACCTCTTGCATTTTTGCATTGATAAGCCGCCCTCCCTGCTTCACTTTTGGGGAAAAAAAATGTGGCAATAGCAGCAAACTTTTCTTAATTCCTAGCCTCAGAAATAAGCTTTCAACATTTCACTGTTTGATATACTATAATTGAAGATAATCTTTATCTGACTAAGGAGCCCCTTGTATTACTAGTTTTCTAACGTTTATCATCATCATCATGGTCATTATGAAGGAGTATTGACTTCTAGTAAACATTTTCAATATCTTTGAGAAGATCATGTGATTGTTTCTTCTTTAGTTTGTTAATAATGAATTTCATTTATTGATATTTAATTGTTAAACCAGACTTGCTTACTTGGAATAAACTCAATGTGGTGGTGATGTATTATCCTTGTTTACACATTATTGAATTTGGTTCATTAATATTTTGAATTCTCATCTATTTTCATGAAGGCAGTTAGGTTTTAATATCCCTTTATTGTAATATTCTTGTCAGTTTTTGCTATAAATAATATACTGTTCTCCATAAATGAGTAGGGATTTCCTCTTTGTCTATTATTTGGTATAATGTGAGGCAAATTATGTTATTCTAGGGATTTTTCAATTTTATCAAAATGTAATATAGTTTTTTTAAAACTTTATTTTTAAAAGACGTTTTAGATTACAGAATAGTTATATCAAAAATATAGGGAATTCCCACATACCACATGCCTGCCCCCTCACATTTTCCCTTATTAATATCTTATATTAGTGTGGTACATTTGTTAAAATTGATGAATACACATTGAAGCATTGCTACTAACCATGGTCTATAGTTTACTTTATGGTTTACACTTTGCATTACACAATTTTATAGGTTTTGACAAAATGTATAATGGCCTGTATTCATCATTGCAATATCATGCAGAGCAATTCCAGTGCCCCCAATATGAACAATGTTCCACCTATTCTCTCACCCCCTCTTCAGAACTTCTGGTAACTACTATTTTTAATCAATGTTACAAGTTCTTCCATTACTACAATAATAATGTCTACTTTGGTCCACTGTTGTATTCCCCCCTTATGTTTGTTCATTCCTCAGTATTGATGATTTTGGATTGTGATGGCCACTCTGCTTCAGATTGAGAGGGGTAAATATAAATATTGTTAAAATATCCATTATCATCTAGTTAAATATAGCTGGGATCTCTAGTGATGCCACTTCTTTTATTTCCAGTACTAGCAATCTGTGTTTTCTCTCTTTTGTATTTCTAGATCTTGCTAGAGGATCATACACATTATTGGACTCTTCAAAATACTATTTTTTCATTGTGTGATTTTCCTCCATTGTATGTGAAAATTCATTAATGTCTATTTTTATCTT
This sequence comes from Cabassous unicinctus, assembly GCA_029593785.1. Taxonomy (NCBI): domain Eukaryota; kingdom Metazoa; phylum Chordata; class Mammalia; order Cingulata; family Chlamyphoridae; genus Cabassous; species Cabassous unicinctus. Next base: position 11,078 of record JAQZBX010016584.1, on the reverse strand, counting down.
TTCCTATCCTTACTATCACCTCTATGGTATTACTATGTGGTAATTTTCTGTTTTTTTTTTTTTTTTTTTTTTTTTTTTTTTTTGAGATAGACACTTGGATAAAATAATTGAATTCCAGTCTTTCTTTTACAAATACATGCATTTAAGGCTATAAAATTATCTCTAAGCATGGTTTTAGCCATCTTCTAGAAGCTTTATATGTCATATTTTTAGTACTGAATGGAAAATGTTTTCTAATTTCTATTTTATTTTTCTTTGATCCAATAGTAGTTTAAAATTTTATTGCTTAATCTTCAAAAGTCTCAGCATGTTCTAGTATTTTTAATCATATTATCACTTCTGGCTTAATTCTATTGAAATTAGAGAGTGTAATTGATATAATCTTTTAATTCTATAAAGTTTGTTTGGGCTTATATTACAGTCTGAATATGAACAATTTTTCTAAACACATGAACTTCAAAATATTTATTGTATCATTTTTAGGTGCAGTGATATACTTTATATATATATTTAATTTGTTAAAATTTTCATTCAAATCTTCTATAAACTTACTAATTAATTTTCCCTCCTTGTTTTATAAGCTGTTGAGAGAAATTATATGAAAGCATCCTGCTATGATTGGAAATTTTCTCTTTTTCTTTTTCGTTCTATAAATTTTTATTTACATATTTTGAAGCTATGTTATTAGGGATGTACAAACTTAGAACTGTTTTATTATTTTTATTTTTTTTTTAATTTTTTTTAATTTTTAAAAAGATACTTAGATTACATAAATGTTACACAAAATGTTACACAAAAATTATAGGGATTCCCATATGCCTCACCTCCCACACGTCCCACAACCTCCCACATAAACATCCTTCATTAGTGTGGTTAATCACCTGCAATGGATATACACATCCTGGGGCTTTGCCATTAAGCTTGGACCATAGTTCACATTGTAGACCACACTCTCTCCCACACAGTTCTGCATGTTATATGATGATATAAAATAGCCTATATCTGTCGTTGCAATGTCACTCAGGATAATTCCCAAGTCCCGAAAAAGCCCCTGTATTACAACTGCTTTTCCCTCCCCTTGCCCCCAAAGTGTCCAGTGGCCACTGGCTCCACTTTAATGTTGTTATTTCATCCATTGCTTGAATCACAATATGTCTATAGTAGAATACAGGTAAGTCTACTCTACTCCATAACTCTTCTTCCCCATCCTGAGGAGTCTGAGATGGTGATTTCCACTCCACCTCCAAGTGAGAGGGGGCTTATATCCCATGGATAAGATGGATGGGATTATCCTGTCTGCAGCTGCAGACTCTCTCCATTCCCTGGGATGGCCGTTGTCCATCATCATCTTCCTGCTAGGTGTCCTAGGTGAGTCTGTTGAGCTGTAGAGTAGGAGTTGCAGCTCCACCGAGATTCCGGGCCCAGCTAGCACATGGACAGCCCAAGGACTCCAGTCTTTGGAAGTATACCTACAAACTCCAGCACCACAAATAGGTTTGAATAAAAGGGACAGATGGACCATGTGCAGGGAAGACATATTTGAGTCCAACTTTGTCACTCTCAGGAGCACAGTTTCCAAAGTAGGGTCCACAGATAAGCCACCAAACTCTGGAGCTATCCACATTGATATAGGACCTGGGTGTCTCCAGAGCCCTCAGGAGACCCTCTTTTTGGGGTGATATCCACATTGGAAGCCTATGAGGTCCTACTGAGATGTGCATAATTGTTACCCTGGGATGACCTCCTGACTCACTTAGAAGTCTCTTAGCCATATGAACTCATTTGTCTTTACCTTTCCCCCTTTTATTTGAGGTCTTTTTCCAGTCATATTGACAGTTGGCACTTGATAGTAATCACTCAGTTCCAGGGAGGCTCATCCCCAGGATTCATGTCCCACGCTGGGAGGAAGGTAATGCATTCATATGCTGAGTTTAGCTTAGAGAGAGGCCACATTTGAGCAACAATGAGGCTTTCAGGAGGCAACCCTTAGGCACCCCATAACAATAGGCATAGTTTCAATTTCAAGAGCAAAGACTCTTAAGGCTAGTCATCAATAACAAGAGCCCATCAGTGGATCATCCTCCTTTGTCAGACACTGTCCCTGCACTTGGGGGACTGTTGCTGCTCCCTTGGAGAATGTGGCAGAGCTCTCCAGGATGGGAATTCAATATTTCCTCAATTATTGAGTTATTCTCCACCCACTGTGACCATGCCCCATAAGCATTTGAACAATTTTATATACCTTTTATGTATGTTCAGGTGAACTTCCTCCCATGCACCCCCCCCACCCCTGACACCCCCCACCAATGATCCTATCCTGCCCCAGTTGTAACCCTTCTGTAATCCAAAGCTTCTTTAAAGATGAAGCCAATACAATAGCCTAATACAATTAATAAGAAAATGAAATAATAATAAGTTTAAATGTAAGAGATAAAATACATGAAAAGTTAAAAAAAAAACTAAAAATAAAATTAGAGGATTGAGATATTCAAAAAAATGGGAAAAAAATTTTTCTTTGACATTTTGCCTTTTATCACTGCAATATCTGGTATCCAGTCTGTACCGTGGCACCTTCCCCCTAACTCCCCAGTGTCTCACTATTTTTCATTTAATTTTCAAAGAAGTTTTAGGTCACAGCAAAGTCTCACACAGAATACAAGACACTCTCATATAACCAACCTCCTCCCCCTTTCTTCATCCCATATTAAAACCTTTTTGTATGTGGATGGTACCATTGTAATAACTGATATACAGCTAGTGAAACATAGCTACTAAACATTGTCAATGGTTTACAGTATGGTTTACATTTTAGACAGTACACTTTTATAAATTTTGATGATAATTACCACGTCCTGTGTCCATCACTGTAAGGTAATGCAAAACATTTCTGCTAACCACTAAATAACCCCTGTTTGATCTATTCTGAACCTCCTTCCCCATCCCCCCAGGGTCCATAACGACCCCCTGGCTTGACTCATTGGATGACAAGGTTCATAGTTACATGCAACAAAAGGTCTTGACACACTGGTTTGTCCTCCCCTATTAGGAACCACCCTTGCTCTTAAGAGACACCCACCTGTCTATTTCTTAATGAATCGGTCCTCCCAAAGATGGGAGTCCAGCTCCTCCCCACTCATTATGTGGGTCTCCACCCACTGATAGAACACATTATGACAGGATGAACACTCACACACTCCTAGAACCCTTCTCCAGATGCGCCCTGTCCCAAATGCGCCCCCAACCAACACCTTAAACCAGTGACACTTCCTTGTCATATTGCTAAGAGCATTCCCACCTCTGTACTTTCAACCTCATACCTACAAATCAAAAGTGCTCACCTGCTCCCCCTCCCATCTCTCCTCCCTGTATTCTGAGTATTCTAACCCACCCTTCCCAATCTACTCACCTGTCAACCCTGCACCACCAAACCCAATAATATCAGTACCCACCTGTCCTATCCCTTCAATACACAGCTACACTCAATCACTTTACCATAGATTACATCCGTATGGGTGATGGCTCACAACTTTCTCTTCTCTTTCTCTTTCTTGTAAACCTATCTTTCAGACAATAGTTCTCAGAGACTGATCAATTTCCTTAATTCATATCAGTGAGGTCATGTACTCTTCATCCTTCAGTGCCTGGCTTGTTCACCCAACATAAGGTCTTCAAGATTCATCCATGTTATCCCATGTGTTAGCACTTTACTCCTTATAGCTGAGTAATATTCCACTGCATGTATGTACCATATTTTGTTTATCCATTCATCTGTTGATGGGCACCTGGGTTGATTCCAACTTTTGGCAAAAGTGAACAATGCCGCTATGAACATTGGTGTGCATATATCTGTTCGTGTCTTTGCTTTCAATTCTTCTGTGTATTTACCCAGTAGTGGAATCGCTGGATCATATGGAAGATCTATAGTTAGTTTTTTGAGGAACTGCCAAACTGTCCTCCAGAGTAGCTGGACCAGTCCACAATCCCACAAACAGTGGATGAGGGTTCCCATTCCTCCACATCCTCTCCAACACTTACAGTCTGCTGTTTTTTTAGTAGACGCCATTCTAATGGGTATAAGATGGTATCTCACTGTAATTTTCATTTGGATTTCCCTAACAGCTAGCGATGTCGAGCATTTTTTCATATGCTTTTTAGCCATTTTTATTTCTTCCTTGGAGAAGTGTCTTTTCAGGTCATTTGCCCATTTTTTAAATGGGTTGTTTGTCTTTTTATTTTTGAGGTGTAGGATTTTTTTATATATGCAGGATATTAGGCTCCTATCAGATATATGATTGCCAAATATTTTCTCCCATTGGGTAGGCTGCTTTTTTTATTTTCTTGATAATGTCCTTTAAGATGCAAAAGTTTTTAATTTTGAGGAGATCCCATTTATCTATGTTTTCTTTTGCTGCTCATGCTTTGAAAGTGAAGTTCATGAAACCATTTCCTATTACAAGGTCCTGTAGATGCTTCCCTACATTATCTTCCAAGGCTTCATGGTCTTGGCTCTTATATTTAGATCTTTGATCCATCTTGAGTTGATTTTTGTATAAGGTGTGAGATGGTATTCCTCTCTCATTCTTTTGGCTATGGATAGCCAGTTCTCCAAGCACCACTTGTTGTACAGGTCATTCTTTCCCAACTGAGTGGACTTGGTTGCCTTGTCGAATATCAGATGACTGTATATGCGAGGATTGATATCAGAACTCTCAATTCAGTTCCATTTGTCAGTTGTCTATCCTTGTGCCAATAACATATAGTTTTGAGCACTGTAGCTTTGTAGTATGTTTTAAAGTCAGGTAGTGTGATACCTCCAACTTCATTTTTCTTTTTCAATATGTCTTTGGTGATTCAGGACCTCTTACCCTTCCAAATAAATTTTGTAGTTAGTTTTTCCAATTCATTAAAAAATACAGTGTTGATTTTTATTGGGCTTGCATTAATCTGTAGATTACTTTGGGTAGGATAGACATCTTAATGATGTTTAGTCTTCCTATCCATGAACAGGGAATATTCTTCTATTTAAGTTTTCTTTGGTTTCCTTTAACAGTGTTGTGTAGTCTTCTGTATATAAGTCCCTTACATCTTCAGTTATATTTATTCCTAGGTATTTGATTCTTTTACTTACTATTGTAAATGGTATATTTTTCTTGATTTCCTCCTCAGATTGCTCATTATTGGTGTACAGAAATGCTATTGATTTTTGAGCATTGATCTTGTAGCCTGCGATGTTACTGAACTCCTTTAAAAGCCCTATTTATTGTAGATTGCTCAGGGCTTTCTACATATAGGATCATGTTGTCTGCAAATAATGAAATTTTTACTTCTTCTTTTCCTATTTGGATGCCTTTTATATCTTTTTCTTACCTCAGTGCTCAAGCAAGTACTTCTAAGACAATGTTAAAGAAGAGTGGTGATAGTGGGCATCCTTGTCTTTTCCCGATCTCAGAGGGAAGGCTTTTAGGATTTCACCATTGAAGATGGTGAAAAATGTTAGCTTTGGGTTTTCATATATACCCTTTATCATGTTCAGAAAGTTTCCTTCCATTCTTATCTTTTTTAGTGTTTTTATCAGGAAAGGGTGCTGTATTTTGTCGAATGCTTTTTCTGCATCTATAGAGATGATTATGTGATTTTTTTCTTTCAGTCTCTTTATGTGATGTATTACATTGATTGATTTTATGTTGAACCATCCTTCCATACCTGGGATGAAACCCACTTGGTCATGATATATAATTCCTTTGATATGTTGTTGAATGCGATTAGCAAGAATTTTGTTGAGGATTTTAACATCTATTTTTATTAGAGAAATTGGTCTGTAATTTTCTTTTCTTGTGGTATCTTTGTTTGGCTTTGGTATTACAGTAATGTTGGCATTGTAGAATGAGTTAGGCAATGTTCCTTCTACTTCTATTTTTGGAAGAGCTTAAGCAGGATTGGTGTTAGGTCTTTCCGGAATGTTTGGTAGAATTCACCTGTGAAGCCATCTGGTCCTGGACTCTTCTTAGTTGGGAGGTTTTTGTTGACTGGGTCTATCTCTTTACTTGTAATTGGACTGTTGAGTTCATCAATTTCTGCTTTCATCAATGGAGGCTGCTTGTGAGTTTCTAGGAATTTGTACATTTCCTCAAAATTATCATTCTTCTTGGCATATAATTTTTCAAAGCATCCTCTTATGATACTATTTATTTATGTGGGGTCAGTAGTGATATATTCTTCCTCATTCTTTATTTTGTGTATTTGCATCTGCTCTCTCTTTTTCTTTGTTAGTCTGGCTAAGGGTTTGTCAATTTTATTGATCTTCTCGAAGAACCAGCTTTTGGTTTTGTTTATTTTTTCTAGTGCTTTCTTATTTTCTATTTCATTTAGTTCTGCTCTAATCTTTGTTGTTTCCTTCTTCTATTTCCTTTGGGGTTAGTTTGCTGTTGTTTTTCCAGTTCCTCCAGGTGTGCAGTTAGGCCTTCAATTTTAGCTCTTACCCTTTTTTTCATATATTCATTCATGGCTATGACTTTCCTTCTCAGTACAGCTTTGGCTACATCCCATAGGTTTTGATATGTTGTGTTGTCATTTTCATTTGTTTCAAGGTAGTTACTGATTTCTTTTGAGATTTCCTCCTCAACCCACTGTTTGTCTAAGAGTGTGATGTTTAACTTCCATAACTTTGTGCCTAATCCGGTTCTCTGGCCCTTAGTGATTTCCAATTTCATTCCATTGTGGTCAGAGAAATTACTTTGTGTAATCTCAATCTTTCTGAATTCATTGGGAGTTGTTCTGTGGCCTAGCATGTGGTCTATCTTGGAGTATGATCCATGTGCACTCAAGAAGAATGTATATCCCACTGTATTTGGGTGTAGCAGTCTTTATATGTCTATTAGGTCCAGGTCCTCTTATGTATTATTCAGAGTGTTTGTTTCTTTATTGATTTTCTGTCTAGATGTTCTGTCTAATGGTGATAATGGTGTGTTAAAGTCCCCCACTATAATTGTAAAGGCATTTATGTCTCCACTTAGTTTTTCCAGTGTTTGCCTTATGTATTTTGAGGCACCCTGATTAGGTGCATAAATGTTTATGACTTTTCTTTCTTCTTGAAATATTACCCCTTTTGCTAATATATAGTGTCCATCTTTGTCTCTTACAATAGTTTTGCATTTAATTTCTATTTAGTCCAAGATTAGGATAGCTACCCCTTTCCCTTTTTTGGTTATTGTTTGCTTGTAAAATTGTTTTCCAGCCATTCACTTTCAGCCTCCTTGAATCCCTGGGTCTAAGGTGGGTTTCTTACAGACAGCATATAGATGGGTCATATTTCCTTATCCATTCTGCCAATCTGTGTCTCTCTACTGGTGAGTTTAATCCATTAACATTCAGTGTTATTACTCTCAACAAATTTCCTACATCAGCCATATTTTCTTTGGGTTTATGTATGTCATATGTTGTTTTTATTTCTCTTTTTGTCTTTTTAGTTGATCTTGCACTCTCCTCCAACTCTTTCTTTCCTGTTTTTTCCTTTCAACCTGTAGAACCTCCTTTAATATTTCTTGAAGTGCAGGTTTCTTGTTGGCATGCACTCTTAATTTCTGTTTATCTGTGAATATTTTGAACTCTCCATCATTTTGAATGCCAGCTGTGCTGAATAGAGAATTCGTGGCTGGAAGATTTTTTTCTTTTAGTACCTTGACTATGTCATACCAGTGTCTTCTTGCCTCCATGGTTTCAGATGAGAAATCAGCACTTAATCTTATTGTGCTTCCCTTGTATGTGATGGTTCACTTTTCTCTTGCTGCCTTGTGTGTTTTTTCTTTGTCTTGAGCATTGGACATTTTGATAATTATATATCTTGAAGTAGGCTTGTTGGGATTTATACTGTTTTGGGTGCACTGTGCTTCCTGGACATGTACATCCATCTACCTCAATAGGGTTGGGAAGTTTTCAGCCATTATTTCCTTCAACACTCCTTCTGTTCCCTTTCCCTTCTCTTCTCCTTCTGAGATTTCTTTAATGTGTGTGCTTGCTCATTTTGTGTTGTCAGTTAAATCCCTAAGTCCCTGCTGGATTTTTTCTATCTTTTTATTTATCTGTTCTAGTATCTGTTTGATTTGAGTTGTACTGTCTTCCACATCACTAATTCTTCTGCCTGTTCAAATCTGCTGTTATGTGAATCCAGCGTCTTTTTGATTTCTTGGTTTGTGCCATTCATCACCATCATATCCATTATCTTTTTCTATATGTTTACAATTTCTTCAGCATGTTCTCCCAGTGTCTTCTTAATATCCTTAATCTCTTCTTTCACTTTATTACGTTAGTCCATGATATTTCTTTGGACAGCTTTGATTAGTTGTTCAATGTTCTGCATCTCTTCCTGGTATTTAGTTTGTTCATTGCACTGGTCCATGTCTTCCTGTTTCTCAATATGGTTTGTAATTTTTTTTGCCCTCAAGTAATCATTTTATCTTGATGGGTTTATTCAGTTGATTAGCTTCTCTCTCTATTCTAGAGTTTTATTTGACTGGTCATTTTCTGTGTGTTAAGTATTCTCATTGACCCTTTGTTCTTCTTGTTCTATTTCCTTGTTTTTTTCTATGTTCCAGTTTTCTATCTTGAGCAATCCACCTCGCTGTCCAGCTCCCTCCAGGTTAATATCCCTAAGATTCTCACTCCGTGGGCTCCCAGAGCAGACCACTCTGGCAGGATCCTGTCTCCAGTCATCCGTCCTCTGCGAGGGAATTGGTGAGTGCCCACCTAAACCGACGCCATCTTCTTCCTTCTGTTTTATTATTCTTAACACTTTTGGTTGTATAATGTTTTTTCTCATTGTAATACTTCTTCATTTAAATCTATTTTGCTTGGTATTTGTATACCTATATCATCTTCCTTAAGGTTAGTGTTGATATGCTTTATTTTTATCCATCTTTTACTTATAATCTGTCTTAGTTCATATTTTTATGATGTGTCTTGTAAATATTAAATAGTGCAATTTAAAATGTCTAGTCTGAGAAGGTTAATTGTTTGCTGGAATATTTGGTACACATCTAAATAATGTTTTTAAAAAAAGCCTGGTATATTTTGGCTTATATCTATCATTTCACTCTTGTTTTTCAGTTTGTGGAAACTGTTTTATGTTATTTTTTCTCTCTTTGCCTTATTTTATATTAATCAAGTATTTTTATTATACCACTTGTTTTCTCCATTTGATTATTATATTTACCTTTTTTTACTATTATTTATGTTTTACCCATATTATGCAACAACAAGTTTGCCTTTGTACATTCAAGTATAAATTAGGGAAAGCAAAGATGCACTGAAAGAGAACATCTTCCAGTATGCCTGGGACAATACTGGTTTTATCACTGAAATTCTGTGTCCCACGAAACCCATCAAACCTGAGGAAACAAGTTTGAAAACAACAACAACAGCACTATTTTTTATTATTTGTAATTTATTTAGATAATATATTTACAATGATGGATCATACTTTATAATGACCAAGATATTCATATCCTGCAAGAAAGACACCTCCATTTTGGGTTTATAAGACATACAGGAAACCAAATCAGTGTTCAGAATTATCCTTTGTAAACATGGAATCAAAGCTTAAGGATTTGTACTATTTAAAGGGTATATTATTTAAACTCTGTGAGGTAGAATGGATAACTAATTATTCATTTAACAGCCTTCTCTATCTACATTGATATACTCCTTCTTTTGTGTAAACAAAATTTTCAAAAGAAGATAACACAGAATTTGATTTGTTTTCTGTTTTCTATATATAAATCACATTCAATCTTTACCTTTGAAATTTATGTCATGGTTTTTTTTGCATTGCAGATGTTGGGAAATAAAAAACAATAAAAAACATGCACAGAATCCTTCTTAGTCTCATTGAAGTTTAATTATATTCATTATTTGTGAATTTTACTAGTTCAACTTCTAATAAGTCAATGTGACTTTCCTTATATCCAAGTTTCTTTCTCTTACCAAATATTAGAAGCTTGCAAACAAATCGAAATAAACATTACTTGAAAATGACTATTCAACACTCGCCAATAGAGGATATATTTTTCATATGCTGCAGAATTAGAACAAAGAGAGTTTCTAGTGACAGAACAATGGAAAATTAAGATTATGGGAAAAGAAGGGGTAATTGAGAGCAGGTAATATAGGGATGGAAATATAATCCAACTTAAATATCTAAATAGAAACATTGTCAAGAAAGTAAGAAGTACAGAAATATAGATGTGTGTGTGTTTTATTTCGAAACTCTTGAAATATTAAAATAAAAATAAAATGTCATTAAAATATTTGAAGATTTTGATTTTGATATTACAAACAAGTGTATTTTCTCTATATATACACACATATGGATATATATATAATATAGGAATGTGTATATGTACATATTTATATATTAGTGATACTTGAAAATCATATATATGTTTGTACAAATATATGTAATATATATATATATATATTCCAAAAATGGACACACATGTCATTCATGCAAAAATATATATAATACATGGAAAAATTTAGTACCGCTAAGTCATTTGTAAAACATTTTAATGGCATGTATCATAAAAATGTGTACATTTCCTCTTTTATGTTAGCCACTCTGCATGGAAGGGGGATACAAAAATTAATTTAAAAAAATGGCTCTTGCCCTTGTGAAGCATGCAGGATAGACTTTAGCTAATTAAGTGTCAGGAAAAACAATATATAGAGGTAATGATAGCAATAGTTTAACCAAGTAAGGGTTATCAATTCCTATAAAGAAAAAAAAAGGTAAATAATAAATTTGCACATGCTGAATGATTAAAATTACCCTGCATATTTCAATATTACAACATTTTAAATGCCTGGAGTTTTGGAGGAGAGCATGTACCTTTAAATAATAAAATAAATTTATGTTAGAAATTGCCTTAACATCAAATAATTCTTTGGAATAAAATGAAAATTTTTGCACACCTAAAATTCTTTATTTATATGGCTTTGATAAAGAACAAGTGATCTTTTGTTTCTTTGCATTACTTCTCTGTAACTCAGAGGCTATGGAAGACTGAAAGAGCAGATGGCAAATA
>JAQZBX010016583.1:0-36348 GCA_029593785.1 Cabassous unicinctus | reverse complement strand
CCTGGCCAATTGCTGCCATGGTTTCCGATGACGGGTAAGATCCAGCAGCCGTTCAGCATGGTCCTGACCTAAGACAGGCACAGTCCCCCCAAAATCAGTCGAGGCCTGTTTTCCCCAGCAGGTTAATGCCAAAAGGATGCCCATTCAGCATCCCTCCTCCATCCTTTTGAAATACAAAGGGAGGAGATGTTGGGGACCTTCACGGTAGCACTCACATTATGCACCTTGTCAGCAGCACCGGTGACATGTAACATGGCCGCCAGGGCTGAGACAAAGAACAGCTAAGCTATTGTTAGCCTTCTTCAAGGAAGTTAGAGAGTTCATGCCAAAAGCATCCCCTTCATGCCAAAAGCATTTCTGCCACCTACCCTAGCAACAGCAGCCACCAATCCTAAACCGCCACCCGTCCTTAGGTCCACCAATCCTCACCCTCCTCCTTTAGAGTATATATACCCTGCCTCTTCAATAAACTTTTGCAGCTTGATCAGAATCCTGTCTTGCTGTCATTCCTCGTGTTTCTTGTCCCATACCGTTCTTTTCTTCACAGGTCCTGAGCCCCAGTTGATTGTCCCGCGGGACGGGACAATAAATCACTTTTGTTCAAAACCTTTAACAAACACAGAAGTCTTTAAAAGTGAAAATTCACTTTTTCAATAATTTGGGCTTAAGGTGAAGTAAAATATTGTGAGATCATTAGGTTATAGAGAACATGTCATATATTAACCATGAAAAAAATTTGGAAATAGTGAAAAGTATTATATGAAATAAAAATGCCCTAAAGATTAATGGCAGTATTGTGCATGCCTTACTAGGTTTCCATTATATGTCTGTATGCATGTATTGCATATATAAACAAATTTTGGTTATTTCTAGTAATCTATAGCTGTCTTTTTCTACTTATCAGTACAATATTTGGTAATTCCTTTGTCTTTTAAAACTGTCAGTTGGCCATGTTCTTGGTAAATAAACAAAATAAAGACACTCATGCATAGCTTTAGGTCCTGAAATGTTATAAACTTGCCAGGTTAAATATCTGAATGCAATAATATTTGTTTGGTGTCTAACTGCTAAATATTTGAAAAACCTACATTTCTGTGACTTGTCAATAAGGTACATAATGCACTTGTTCAGAATTCTATGTATTTCATAAAACCATTCCCTTTATCTTCAACTCAATTTTTTCAAGTTTGTTGAAAATAAATCAATTCTTGAGTTAATGCTTGCCCCATTTATTTTGAAATTTTCACTAAAATTTACAAAAATATTGTAAAGCTAAGAATTTTCAAGGAATTAATACTTTCTTGTATTCCTTAAATTTTAATAAGATAGAGTGTTAAAGTTTCATTTTTAAAGAAAATGTCCAATACATTATCTAAAAATGCAATTTTATTTGTCTCAGCTTGTGGTTTTAAGCTGTATGTTTCCTACAAAAGCATGCTCTTAAATCTAATACATTCCTGTTGGTGTAAACAAATTTAAGCAGGACTTTTAGATGAGGTTTCCTCAGTTAAGGCATGGCCTGGGGTGGGTCTTAATTCTCTTACTGATGTCCTTTATAAACAGGATGATTATATAGACATAGAAAGCCACAGGAGCAAGTGGCCCAAATAAATGGAACCTGTAAGAGAAGGGAAAGACCAGAAGCTTCCATATGCCTTGTCATGTTGCAGAGGAGCCAAGGATCACAGGGAAATGGTTTTCAAGAAGAAAGCATTACCTCTGCTATGCCTTTATTTGGACAGTCTCATGTCCTCAAACTGTAAGCTAATTTCCCATTGTTTAACACCAACTCATTTTTTGGTATATGATTTTAATAGCCCAGGAAGTTAAAAGAGATGATGTGACAAGAAGAATGGGGTGCTGCTATGGCAAATATCAAAAATGTAGAAATGGCTTTGGAATTGGATAAGGGGTAGAGTCTAGAAGAATTAGGAGGTGTTTGATAGAAAAGGCCTAGATTGATTTGAAGGGATTTATGGTAGAAACATGGATGCTACAGGTACTTATGATGAGGCTGTAGATAAAGATGATGACTATAATATTGCAAACTGGAAGAAAAGTGAACTTTTTATTAAAGTGGCAGAGAAGTTGGCAAATAAGAGTTCTGATGTTAGATGAAAGGCAGAATTTGAAATTGGCCAGCTTGGAATTTTAGCTGAGTAGGTTTCCAAGATGAATGTAGAAAGTACCGCTGGTCATTCATTGAAGCTTATAATAAAATGCAAAAGGAAAAGTGTAAGCTAAGAACTGAACTCCTGGGTACTAAGAAATGGTAAATTGATGGTTTAGAAAATTCTGAGCTTCCAGAAAGCAAGTTCTCAAAGAATAATGCTCCATATAAAGATTTAACTGAACATTGATCCAGTCAGCCAATTCAGTGCAAATCATAATTGGAAATGCAGTTACCCCCAAAGGATTGTGAAAAGTTCTTTTGTCTGATGGTTTGGACCTCTATACAGTATATGCAATACTGACAAGCTTTTTTTCAAGAGCTCTAATAACAGAGCAACTGGCAGCCTGGACTATAAGGGACAGAGGAGGAACAGATTAAAGGAAAACTCATTTCAAAGGCACAATCTTGTAGGCTGATGTCTGGACCAAAGATATCTTCTCAAGCTGAATGAGCAAGACCACTGTTGTTGGAAAGGGTGAGTATGCCCCAGCAAATGGGCAAGGCAGGGCTTCTCACTTGTTGTTCAGGAAAAGTGTTCTACGCAAGTTTTCTTGGATGCTTGGAGGATTGAGGAGACTCTGGGTGTCACCCCAATGCTTGATGAGATGAGAGCCTAGAGCCTGGCCACCATGCTGGTGCTTGATAAGGGTAGAACATTTACCCCAGTATTCAAGGTGAGCAAAGCCTTCACTATGCCTTGATTTGGGCATTCTCATAGCCTCAAACTAAAAGTCAATAATTTCCAGTTTTTGAAAGCAAGCCCATTTCACAGTATGTTTGATAAGCAGTCTAGGAAATTAAACACTGCTATTCAAATTATATTTTTAAAAGTGCTATATGATTTTTCAAGAATTTTATTTTTTTGGTTATTTAAACTTTTATAATTATAATTAGCTGTATTGTTTGTCTTTAAGCAATAGAATTATAAAATTTGTTTTCTTTTGAAATTTATATTAAGATTTTTTCTGTAAGATTTTATCTGGTTATTTTCCTGAATGTTTTTTGGATGTTTAAAATAAATGTCAACCTCTATTTTAAGAGTAAAATATTCTGATAATTAAAAACTATTTAATCAAATCTTCATTATATTTATGTCTTATAAAAAGCTTTCATTATATTTATACTTCCTCAATTTATTTTTTAAATTGTGCCTTATCATATATCATTAATAAGTAAAATTATTTGAATATGTCTTCTTTTGCTCTAAAATATAAAAAAATCTGTTTATTGATATTTCTCTTTATTTTATTTGCAGTTAGTTATACATCCTTCATAAGCATTTCTTTATTAATTGTATGCCTTTATGAGTTATTTCTCATATTGAAAGTAAATTTGCCTTTTCTTATATTTAGAAGATCTTTCTATCTTTATGGACTTCTATTTTTATTAACTACGACTTCTTTGTGATTATTTTGTCATAAACTTTTTATTTATAGCTCAAGCCCCCAAAATAACCAATCTATGTTCCATTAGCTAACTATTTTTAAAGAAATTACATATTTAAATATCCAATATTGGATATCTTTCCTTTGAATTTTACATTTTTAATGTTATCAACTATTTCAGTAGATGGAAGGGTCCTTCTGTTTTCTTAAATCTACTGCCTGGAAAAATTTGGAGTACAAGGCTGAAAGCTATAAATTATTTCTTTCTGAGTATGTGAAGGTGCTAATTTTCCTGAAAAAGTCTTTCTTTTGTTTTTGTGTTTGAAAGATATTTCAGTGGGTAATGAATTCTTTATGACAATTATTATATTTCAGTACTTCAAAATGTCCTTCCATTATGTTCTTGCTGTAATATTTTTGATGACATGTCCAGTAAAATTCCCATGGTTTTTCTGCTGTACATGATATGTATTTTCCTCTGCCTTCGTAGTTTTCTGCCTGTATTAGTTTTTCAATAGTGAGACCAATGACTCGATGTGTTTTTTTGTTGATTGATTTGCTACTTCTTGTTATCGTTCCTGGAATTTTCTAACATTTGTGGACATGCGGTTTTATGTCTTTTCTTATTTTTAGAACTGTTTTTACCACTATCTCCTTTAATATTTTGCCTGATGCACTCCCTCTCTATTGTTGTAATATATGTATATTTTGTATACATATATATATATATAAAGTGTTTGATATGTCTCACAGCAATTGGATATTATTCACTATTTTTTTTTGTAAAGAATTTTCTTTTTTGTTAATCCTGATTGGATTTTCTTCATGATCACTAGTTCTTTCTTCATCAGCTATATCGACTCTACTGATGAACCTGTTGATGAAATTCGTTTCTTATATTGCTCCTGTTGCTGCTGTTTCTCCTTTTTCTTCTTCTTCTTCTTCTTCTTATTCTTAATCTTATTCTTATTCTTGCTCCTCCTCCTCCTTCCCCTTCTTCTTATTCTTCTGTTAATTCTGCTTCTTCTTCATCCTTTATTGTCTTTGATATACTGATCTGCTAAGGTCAAAAATATAAATTCTTTATGCATCATCCTGTTCAATTATTGCTCAAATCCAGTGGAAACTATTTTCCCAATATTTCTTACAAAATTTTCTTTCTTGTTTCTTGCTTGACAAAATGTAGATTGTGCTACTTCATATGACATTTTCTGGGGGCCTGATAATGCAGTTAACAAAGTTTTAAAAATCAGCCAATTCTTTCATTCTGTGAACTAATGTTCTTAAATCATGGATTCAGTAGCCAGGAAGTTCAGATTTGCATCCTTGTATAATTCTTAGAGCTATGTGGACTTGAGCACAAACCTTAGGATTTATGTGCCTCTGTTTCCTTAAATGTGATTATAGGTTATAATAGAACCTCCTCTTACAGTTGTTGTGAGGATAAATGACAGTATTTGTAATGTACATATATAATATACAGTAAATACAAAGCTGCATATTACTGCTTACTATTGCTATTCACTATTATTGTTTGATTCAACATTCAATCAAAAATATTTTCTGAGTAAACTATATGATCCAATTATTATGTTATGTCCTGGGGATACTATTGTGTGGATAATCAGACTAAATTCTTGTCTTTATGCAATTTAGAGTGTCAGTGAAGTGGTATAGCTAGATAGCAATCAAATATTCACAACAATAAATATGAAACAATGACTGTACTAAATGATATGAAAGAGATGTTCCATGGGTGCTGTGAAATCAATGCATTCAAACTACAGAGAAAGATAATTAGGTGAGATATGAACAGTGAAATTTTATAACTTAAAAATGAAATAAATAATTATTCCATGTTGAATTTTCAGAGAAAATTATGGGGGGATGCTATTTCTCACCACTTGGATTCTATTTTAGGATAAAAATGGAGAATTTCAAGCAGGTTAACCTGATGTTTATTTTTGTATTTTTTGTTGAATGAATTATTAGCCAGATATTTTTAGGCATAAGATAGAACATCCTAACTCCTAGTATGTATCACGTCCTTTCTTACAGAAATATTATTATTGTTAATTTGAAAAAAAACATAAACCAGGGAATCAATTTATTTGGAAATTTATTTAAACAATTTAAAACCCTTATTTGAATGTTAGAGGTCTTAAACATGATCCCAGAATTATGCAAATGTTTTAATTACTGTAAGATACGGATATTTAGAGATACTTTTTAAGTAATTTTGTTCTTTATACTAGAAAAATAATCACAAAAAATTATAATCAAGAAAGTTAACTTTAATATGATGCTGCTAATTGTAGCTTAATTTCTTCTTAGTATTACATGTTATCCACATTATACTCAGTGTTGTGTCTCTGAAAATTTACTTTGGTTGTTGTTTTTAGAGGAATTTTGAAAATATATTGAATGCACACTATCAAACATGTGGTTGTTTCAATAGAACTATGTGAATTCTGTTTGCAAAATTGAATAGAGATTGAGGCCTTGAAAATTATTATAGTGTATCTCAACTTCATACTTCAGAATGAATTCTTTGATAAGTTTGTTCTGATGGGATTGATCTGGTAGATACATAAGCTTAGTGTCCCTGCTGGAAAATAGGGAAGTTCACTGAAAAACAAGTAAATTTGTACAGTTAATATGTCTTCAGGTCAACAAATCTTAGAAAAAAATTTACAAACCAGACTAAATAAGGCTCAAAATTCACTTTTTTTCCCAGAGCCATAATTATATACTCAATAAATACTATTACATCATCAATATATTTTGGGAAAATTCAGAATGAATCTAATCAATTTCTGTAACTGGACAGTGGGAATGAAATAATGGAATAAAAGTCCATTATTCATATAGCATTGATCCAAACATTGCAAAAGTCATCTCCACAGGATAGATCAGAAAGAACCAGTATATGGCATAAGAAAATCACATTTGGGAGGTCATTCACAGGGATTGAGGAAGAGCAATTCAATTCATAATAAAAGCCAAGGACTTCCTTTTAAACAAGGTGAGGTTATATCAAGACATCAAATCCTGAGTACATGTCCTTGAATTGTAGTTAATTAAAATCAAATTATACAAAGGCAAACAATATTAACATGATTTTATCAATGATATTTAATATGGATCCGTTTGAACATAACCATATGCACACAGCTGACACAATTTTTCTACATTTGTAAAATGGTGCATTGGAGGGCTGATTAATGCTTTCCTTGGTAATATTCTGGGATATGTAAACAGTATTAACTGAAAAGAATACATTTTCTTCCCTCATTTCTCACCAAAGATATGGACTGATCCTCTACATTTTTTCAGTTTTATTCTATGCTAAACATACTTTACTTCTGAACAAATTTCTCTCAAAAATTTTTTTACATTGTCTCTTTAACATCTTTGTTCCTCAAACTGTAGATGATGGTATTCAGCATAGGAATCACAAAAGTGTTAAATATAGACACTATCATATCATGATCCTTAGTGTAGCTAGAACTTGGTCTCATATACATGAAGACGAGAGTCCCATGGTAAATTGACACTCCAATTAAGTGAGAGCGACATGAGGAAAAGACTTTTTGCTTCCCTTTGGCAAAACGCATCCTCGGAATGGCCATCAGAATGAAACCATAGGAGATTAGGTCTATCAAAAAAGTAATTATCTCAATAGATCCCACAAACTAGAGGAGTAGATGTTGGTTGATGTGAGTACTAAAACAAGAAATAGCAAGAAGTGGAAGGATGTCACAAAACATACGCTTAAATTCTTTGGATGGACAGAATAATAGGCTAAAAGGGATCACAATGTGTATAGTAACATGCCAAATACCACCAAGATAAGAAGTAATGAGGGTGGTACATAGACCCGGGGTTTCATGTTAACTGAATAAACAGTGGGTTGTAGATTGCTACATAGTGAGCCATTGCAGGCAGCAGAAAACACACACTCCTTGTTAAGGAGAATAAGTAGATACCATCTGATCTCGAAACCATAGTCATTAATTTTTGTTTTCCAATATTATTATTTTCAGTTCTAGAAATGTCATTTGACTCTTTGTTAGTTTGTATTTATCTTAAATATATTTTCATATAATCTGTATCCATCTCTATATACTTACCTCTATAAAATCCTTATCATTTTATTTCTGATTTCATGGAATTTGGGGTTAGTTTCTGTTGACTGATTTTGTTCTGCAAAATTGATCAAATTTTCCCATTTTGTTTATTTTTCTTTGATTGCTAATAATTTTGATTGCTTACTGGATACTGTAGGTGGCAGATTTTAGCGATACTAGGTTCTGCCATTGTGCTTTAAAGAGGTTTGAAATATGCTCTGTCTTGCACTTACCTTCCTGTTCTCCAACCCCAAACTCCTTCTTCCCTGTGCTTAGCAGAGCTGAGCTCACTGCTCCTTCCCTGTGACCTTCCACTGAGTTGGTAGCTGGGCTCCCTAGAGTCTTCCTGATACCTACCTAGTACTGGGACAGCCAGGACTTTCTTCTCAGTGTATCTGCAACATTTAGGTCTGTCTCATCAGTGACTCACTCTATTCTGCATTGTTCACCTCACATCCCATGTCCCTGGAAGTTCCAATCTTTGTCCTGTGATGCCTATAGAAGTTAGACTGTGGCAGACAAGGTTAATTGGGAACACACATCTCTTCCATTTTTACCCTTTATAAATCTCTGAGTCCTGCACCCAAGCACCCATCCATCTGCCATATTGCAGCCTCAGAGACAACATCAGACCACGGCTGGGCCTGATAGCAAATGCTCCTAGGAAGCAGCCCTAAAAATGTGGACCTGGGAGTTCTCATCCCACAGTCATCCTAGACAGCACCCCTGGCTTCAAGTCTGGCAGGGACTTGGTGTTGTGTCCCTCAGATCCTGTCCTAACATAAGACTGAGTGTTATGTCCAAACATTGGGAGATCTTGGCACAGTGCCAAGATCAAGACATGTTCCTCCTTCTGTGCCCTCAGTTCTCCTGCCTCCTCTTCTGTCTAACATGTTTTTTTTCCACTTAGGAACTTTATTATGAACCTGATTTCACATACATTAGACAGAATTGCAATTACATTTAAAATTATCTTTTAAAAGTTTGTTGTATCATAGACATGTTACCAAACTTCTAGAAGTTAACATGAGATATTGCATCCCATCTTTGGACAGACAGAGTAACGCCAGTACTGAAACTGGTTCCCAGATCAGTGTGTACCATCTTCTCTCTCATCTAAGGGAAGAGAGGAAGTATTGAAGCAGGCGTTGTTGAGGCAGTAATTACTGGAATGTTGTTCATATTTTATTTGGTGATCAGCTGATGATTGTTGCCCTTCTGCTCTGTATGGACAGCTGCCATGCAAAGTACTGGCCTTATACCCAATCTAACATGGTTGACTGTATGGTTATATTTTCCCCATCATGTGGGCAGCTGAAGACCTTCTACTCCTCTGTGGCTTTTAGAATGACTGATCCATTTCTAAAGGCATGCTTTCAGCCTGGCCACCTCTACATGCCAGAAGCTTCATGCTCTGGACCCAGAAACTACAGGATGACCCATGGAGGGGTTAGAGGGAGGCTGGGCCAGCCATGTCCAGCTCAGGGATTAAGAACCTACCAGCATCTGACACCCCTGAACCCGTTAATCCAGCCCCCTTTTTCATCTGCCAAGAATCCAAAGATGGGATTACTTTTTCTTTTCTTCATTCACCCCCAGTCTGGTGGCCTCTTCCTGTCCTCCAGAGTCCATCTGCAGTCACATCCTGGTCCTGTCTCCTGAGCCTGATCTTCATAATGATCACAAAGAGAGATAAATGTAGGAACCAGTTGTCTGCATGCAAAGTGCAGATTTGTTTCAAGATCAACCTTTATAGCCTCTTTTCTATTGCAAAATATTAAAACAGAAAATCACAAATTACCTTATCAAGCAATGTTGATGAAACTGTCAATTAAATTTAATGACCATTAATTTTTTTCTAGAGAAATATAAATATGAATAAAGGAGCCACATGTAATGTCTTCCTATACATGTTTCTTTAAGCTAGAAGAAATATTGTTCTCAAAGGTGAAATACTGAACTTGTTTCCATTTGAATCTAGGATCATACATGCTGACTGCTCACCCAGCTATGGTGAAGCAATTTAATCTGGAAGTTCTGTGAAAGCAGTAATAAAGGTAGATAAAAATGAAAAAAGCATGAAAAATGGAGGACTTGCTTTATCTTTAAAATTATGCATGCTGCTATTGTCTACTAAGAAGACAAAAGCTATTAATGGAAATTTAATTGAAGGAATAAGAAAATTTCAATTCCCACCATTAAGTGCCAACAGTCAATAAGAAATGGAAACGCCTAATGGGTGTAGGGTTTCTGCCTGGGTTTATGGAAGAGCTTTTTTAAGGTATGGTGGTGATGGGAGTGCAACACTGGGAATGGGATTAATGTAAGTGGATTGTAGGCCTGGGAGGGGTTGGGGTGGGAATTGCCATGTTGTTTATGTTACCATGATTAAAAGTACAGAGAGACTGAAGTGACAATGACAATTAAGTGAAATATATGGAAATGGTTGAGAAAATGTCCAAAAGGACTTATTTGTGGAAATTTTAAAAAATGGAATATAGACTGTTTGATATCAATTTCAAATTTCTTGAACTTGATCAGTCTATCAATGTGTTTCATTAGTGAAATATACATGGAAGCATTAAATGGTAAAGGAGCATGATGCATGCAACCTACTCTCAAATGTTTAGAAAATGACAGATGATAGATTGATAGATAATGAATAGATAAATTATGGGGAGAGTATAGATAAATGACAGATGCATAGAATGATCTAAAATGTTGGGAAATGTTAAAAGTTGGTAAAGTGAGTAAGAGTGTAGGGGCTGAAATGTGTACTGGGGTTCTCTGTTTTATTTTTGCAACATCCCTATAATACTGCTATTATTTCAGAAAGAGTTGTCTTTAAATATGCAATTACAGACCAATGAAAACAGAATGGATGAACTTTAAGGACACCTGGACACTCATAAGGCTGAAGGTCAGGGTTGTGTGGTCTGTTCTAAAAGATGTATCCAGAGGCAATTTCTCCTCTTTCCAAGATTAGGTGAGATCCCAGAGGATCTCCTCATCAAAAGGCCTAGATGCAATTTGAAATATCCCTTGAAAAAACCCTTTCTGGGCTGGATTGAAAACTCCATGGAGCAGGGGTTTGGTCTTCCTGGCTCACACCTGTATGCCCAGAACCAATCTAAGAATCCACCAAGACCTGGTAGGCACATCATACATATTTTTCTTCAGGAACAGAGAGACATCCCCTCCCTTAAGACAGACATTGGGGAGAGGCTGAGTCAGATGACCAGGGACTTGCCAGGTGACATCCTGTGCAGAGATGGAGGGGAGCCCAGGGCCAGCAGAGGGTAATAAACACTTAGACACCCTGATGTCCTAAAGGTTGGAACTGAGTTTCCCTGACTGAACCAGGGCCCTGCCTGGGAGCTGATTTGCATGAAGAGCCTCAGCCTGCCCAGGACCCAGCAGAGGATATAAGAGCCTTGGGAGTCCAGCCTCAGCTTAGAGATGCAAGCTCAGAGCTCTCTCCATCTCCACCATGGCCTCGGCTCTGCTTCTCCTCTCCTTCCTCACTGTCATCACAGGTCAAGGGTGGGCAGCTGTTAGAGCCCCCAAAGTGGCCACCCCCTCCTGGCATCCCATGCCTGCCCTTCCCTTCAAAACCTTTGTACCTGCCTCCTAATTGAAGCCCTCATGAGCTTCTTTGTTTGCAGGTTCCCTCTCTCAGCCTGGGGTGACCCAGCAACCCTCAACATTTGCCTCCCTGGGGTGACCAGCCAAACTCACCTGCACCCTGAGCAGTGGCTACAGTGGCTACAATGTCGACTGGTACCAGCAGCAGCCCGGGAAGGGCCCCCAGTTGATTATGCATGTGGGAACTAGTGGATTGATGGATCCAGGGGTGACAGGATCCCCAATCACTTTTTAGGCTCTGGCTCTGGCCTGGATTGGTTCCTGACCATCCAGAACATCCAGGATGAGGATGAGGTTGACTATCACTGTGGGGTAAACCATGGCAGTCAGAGCAGCTACATGTAACCCACAGTGACACAAACAGAGGGGAAGTGAGACAAAAACTTCCAGCTGCTGTGCTCTGTGCCTTCCTCCCTCTCAAGGGCTTGATAAATAGTTCAAGGGAAGCTCCTGACACTGCCATGAGAACTGTCACCTGCCCAGGTGTTTGGGTCGCTCATTACCTGGGTATGAGAGAAGTCTGTCTCTGTGCTCTCCACCAACATCCTGATGGGGAAGGTCTTGATACAAAAATGAATTGTTGTGTACTATCTATGTCCCCAGAAGACATGTGTCTGCACTGGGAGAAGTGGATGGAGGAAGCCAATAAATGATTGTCAGAAAATTTATCCATCAGTCTGGATTTAATTCTTATCAAATATGCCATGCTGAGACCCATCTTACTGCAAAACCTATTATTGAATGTGACTGCTTCAATTTTGAATTGGTCCAACAATGTGCTAACCATTAGAGAGATGTGGGAAGCCAATGCTTTAAATTACAAGGATCTAGGAACATTAAATACATATTTCCATGCTCAATCATACACAGATGAAGTCATATCATATCTAAAATTTGTTCTAACACCATTAAGTGAGGGTGTGTGTTGAGGGTGCAAACGAGGGAAAGATTAAACAGGAGAGTCTTATTGATGATGATTCAACCTGGATGCTGCTGTGAATGTTTCATTGGGACAGTCTCTGTATTTTTTAACATCAAACTTTCCAGAAAAATAAATATTCCAAAAATCTCTGACCCCATCTGTGACAATGGGCATATGCCCTACTTTTAACAGACACTCTATGATGGCAAAGTGGATGTATCCACTATGATTTCAAGTGGAGGTTCCCCTAATCCCAACAGGCAGAGCAAGGCTGGTGGGGAGACCTTGGAAGGAAAGTTGCTCAGGGTTCCCAAGGACAGGGAGTTAGGGAGGCTGGAGGCTGAGAGCAAGGGGAGGGTGCTGTGAGGTGGGCTGTGGGGTGGGCAGGGGCCAGACAATGAAGGGCACATCAGGGGCCATCAAGAGGTTTGGGATTTCTGCAAACAGTGATGGAGAGTCACTGAGGGATTGTGAGCCAAAGATGGGAGACCTGCCTGTCCTGAAGGAGAAATAAAGGGAGCCTGAGGGAAGAGGGTGAGCCTGGCCCTGGACTATTTACTAAGGGAACTCAGGACTCTAGATATGGGGCCATCTGCACAGTTAGAGCAACTGGATGTGGGTACAGTGAGTAGGTGGCACTTTTTCTGTCTTTACCTGCCTAGGCATTCAAACACATCTGCAAATTGCATGACTTTAAACTGCCAAATTTAAATTCCTGTTATCTCAAAAGAATAATCAAAATAATACACATAAAAAAATCTATTTTTAAGATGAACAGATTCTATAATTCCTTTGACAAACTCCTGACAGGAAATTGCAACATAAATAAAAAACTTACAAGTTTTACTTAAGGATATAAAGGATGATTTCATAAAATAAAGAAATGAGTACACTCTGTTTTGGGAAATATTAAGCTACCAAAGGAAATAGTTCTAAAAATCACTAAATAGGCTCTATTCACTATCAAAATTTAAATCACTGCAAATCTAGTTCTTTTGCTGAATTTTGTCTTTGAACTTGCCTTGCAGCATTTTGTTCCCTGAAAATGCCAATGCTATTCTGTTCCCTTGAAAATCCCCTTCATGCCTTTCTGAACAGCTCACACAACCCTTCCCTTTGTCACCTGAGTTGACACCAATGTGGTCACAGAGTCTTGGCAGCATTTTCTCTGGACTTGCCAGGAGCTGAAGTTATAGTTCACATACATGTTTGCGGCTCCCATAGACCTGGGATCTTTCTGGAGTGAGGAGCTGATTAGGAATCTAGCACCATATTTTGGGGTCACAGTATCTAGAATAAGACATCAATATTTGGACCTAGGCAGAGACCTGATGAGGGAGAAATCAGCTGGACTCCCAGGGCTTTGAACCATGAGACCAGCAGGGGGTGCTGTGGGATTTCATTTGGTCCCTGCACTTGTGCTCAGGAAAGACCATTCACTCAAAGGGCCCAAGCCTGGGGGCTCACTGATGAGGACTCAGCAGCAGCATCCTCTCAGGCATGGCAGAGTCCCCTGTTTCGGATATTTTTGTCATTGCAGGAGCTGCTTCCTCCCAGTGCTCTCCACAGGACAAAAACATTCATCCTCCTGGTCCTATTGTCAGATGAGCTCCAGCATTAGGCCTCAGAGAGGGCCTGGGCAGTCAGTGGATAAAAACAAATTTGCATCATGAGCTCTCCTCTGGCAGAGGATGGTAGAGAAAAGGAGACCTGGGGTAGCCCAGCTCCACTGTGGGGCTCAGGGACTGTGTCCACCATGGCCTGGACTCCTCTCCTGCTTATGCTCCTCTCTTACTGCTCAGGTAAGGACAAGCCTCTGGAACCCAGTGCAGGTCTCCCAGCCTGGGTCAACCCCTCTAGCTCAGACCTCCAAGCAGCTTAGACTTGGCCCTTGTCCCAACACCCATACATGTCTGTATCTGCAGGTTCCCTTTCTCAGCCTGTGCTGACTCAGCTGTTGTTCCTCTCAGAATCTCTGTAAACATCTAGACTCAACTGCACACTGAGCAGTGGCCTCAATGTGGGTGACTTCTGGATATGCTGGTACCACAAGAGCCTACAGTTACATGTGGCCAGTGGCTCCCTTATTGGAAGAGTAGATCCACAGCAGATGGAGGCAAACTTTTTAGGTAAGGGATATTTTACAAGTATTTCCCCCTTTTCAGGGCAATGACTTCAAGCTGCAATGACTCAACCTGACCATTGTGGTGAAAAAAGAACTACAGACAACATATAAGGGAAATAATATGGGTGTATTTCAATAAATTTCATTTCCAAACACAGGCAAGGGTCCTTGCATGATCTGAGAGTCCTGTCTCCTCACCGCTGGTCTAGATTTTCAGGTAAAAGATACTTTTTACTACACAATGGCTGATTTAACCCAGATGTTCCTGATGGCAGCTCCTCCAATCCCTCCCTGGGTTGTAAGGGAGCCCCCACCTGCCCCAGAGGGAATTGAGCATCAGAGAGAGGACAGTCAGGATTCTAGGCTTCCCAACTGCTAGTTCTTGGCTGTTCTCTCACTGTCCTTTGTCCTTCTGGTTACAGAATCCATAGAAAATTCCCTAAGTGAGCTTCTTGGGGAAAAGAAATGATCAGTGATTCCTTGCTGGGAAGGCCAACACCCTGAGCTCAGGGCTTAGCAATGGTGAAGAGGCTGCAGCCTGAAGAGGTAATTCCTGGGCCTTGAAGATTCTCCTGTCTGTGAGGAGGTGGCAGCAGGCAGGAGGGTAGAGGCCAGTTCTCTCTCTCCCATGTCACTTCTCTGCCTCTCAGACCTGAGGGTATCTGCCCTGAGGCAGCAGGGGGTGCTGTGTGCTTGCTGAGCTAGGACACCAGCCACCTGGTTCCCTGTGGGGAGGCTGCTGTTCAGTGCCCTGGGGGCAAAACAACCTAGTGCTTTTGTCCCCTGAGGAAGCTTAGGCCAGGCCCTGCCCTGCCCAAGGAGAGAGGACTGAGGGAGAGTTCAGGTGTGGAGGCCCTCAGGGGGTAGGCAATGATTTGCATATGACATTCTCTCTCAGGGGAGTGGGGAAGTAGGTAAAAGAGACTTTGGGCAACTCAGTGGCAGCCATGGAGCATCGGAAAGCCAAGCTCTAGGGTCATCACCACTATGGCCTGGACTCCCCTCCTCCTCAGCCTCCTCACTCTCTGCCCAGGTGATCAGTTGTCAGTGGGTCAGGAGAAAGGACAGAGAGAGAACACACAGGGGTGTAACATGGCAATGACTCCAGTCTCACCACCTTGTGTCCCTTTCCTTCATTGCAGGGTCCTGGGCTCAGTTTACACTGACTCAAGAAGCCTCTGTGTCGAGGTGTCTGGGAGGGACAGTCACCATCACTGCAGAGCCAGCACCAGCAACACCACCATTCCAATATTTGGTGCAGTCTGGCACCAACAGCACCCTGGGGGTGCCCCCAAGACTGTGATGGCAGAAACAACTTACCCTTCTGGGATCGCAGCTTGTTTCTTAGGCTCCAAGTCAGGAAACACAGGTTCCTTGACCATATCAGACCTCCAGCCTGAGGACGAGGCTGCTATCATTGCTCAGCAATTGATCTGAGCACCAGTGCTCACACAGTGCTCCTGACACACGGGGAAGTGAGAAAAAAACTCCCTCTGCCTCTGCCTCTGCCTCTGCCCATCCCCTCGCTCTCTCCTTATGCTCAAGAGACTTTGACTGTTTGTTCCCTGGGTCTGAGTTCAAAACCCAGCCCACTATAAGGGGGTGAGGCTCACAGCCCATCCTCATTCTGACTCACTCTCATCTGAGGGTCTGAGCCTCTTCCCTGTATGACTGCCAGGATTGTTTCCCGGTAAGCACTCAAGGGAGGGTTGGAGGGGGCAAGGCACTCGGGGCATGGACATGGGTGTTGGGGTAGGCAGGAAGCTTGGGCTCTGTGTTCACACCTTATCCTCTGTTTCCTGAGGTTTGAAGACCCCACAACTGTGGGTTTGCTGCCTCCATATGAAGTCATGGGCAGGTGAAACTGTTTTGGAGGGATGTCCTCTGGCTCTGTAACCTTTCCTTCTGAGCATGCAAGTCACATAATCAAGCATGAGCAGAAATCACATATTCACCTTTTAAATGACTTATGAGACACCAGGAACATAGATCACCTCCCTCAGAACCAAGATTACAAGGTAGAGGAGGAATGGGAAGCATATGAAACATGAGGGGACCCTCACCAAGGAAGATCTGGTCCACAGGCATATCACTACCATATATGACAACTCTAAACCAATCAGGATATGACAAACAAAATCCCCATCATTGTGCCCATCTCCCTTTGTTCCATCTCATAAAATCATCCTAAATTCTTAGGTAGGGGTGACAGATGTGAGCCTTGCTTTGTGTCTCCTTCTGGTTCAACATCATAATAAAATACTTGCTTGTCTCAAACATCATAGTATTGGCATCTGTGTGTGTTGGGTTGTGAGTCCTTCCTCGGTGACATGGCCAGCCCTGCATGGAAGGCAATGGACAGGACTCTCCATCTCCTAGGCCTGATTGCCTACATAAAGAACCCCAGTGAAGTGGAATTAATATAGAACTGTTCTGAATCCCAATCCATCTTCTCAGCCTAAGCTTCTGTCCAACTGAGTGGAAAGATCTGGGGGACACACTGGACCCCATTATATACTTAGACCTTGAGGGCATTAGAGTACCAGCCCCAAGAAGGATTTGCAGGAAGAGACCCTGCCCCTTAGGGCATGGTGGGGTCTGAAGAGGGCCAGGGGGCCAGGTAGCCTGTGATTGGCCTCTGAGGAAGGGTCCTTTTGGCACCAGGAGCACAGGCTTTAACAATAAATACATGAAAGATACTCAACTCTATTTGTCATTAAGAAAATGCAAAGCAAAACCACAATGAGATGCCACTTTATACTGTAAGCTATAGGCAAAAAGAAGACTAAGGATTTTCAGTTATCTGTTCTTCTCATCTCCAGGTTCTGGGGAATTTGTAGCCCTTATCCATTGCTGGTGGGAATGAACAATGTTGTCATGGCTTAGGAAAAGTGTTTATCTCTACCTCAGAAATTCTAATAATGGAATTACCATATGAACCAGCAATTCCACCCCACAGTATAACATAAAGAGGGTTGAAAACATGTGACCTTGCAAAATCTTGCACAAGAATATTCCTAGCAACTTCTAAAAGCAATTGTGGAAATGAACTTCGTGTCCTTCAAATGATGAATGGTAAACAAACATTGTTGTATCCACAAACAGGAGTTTATTCAGCCACAAAAGTGAAAGGTTTACTGATTCATGCTGCAATGCAGATGAATCTTGAAAATATAAGTAAGAGAAGCCACACACAAAAAAAAACCACATAGTCTCTGGTTCTATAGAGACAAACATAACTGGACAGAAATTAGTTCAGTGTTTGTCCATGTCTGCAGAGAAGTGGGATTGGAAAATGATAGCTCATGGGTCATTATGTTGTGGAATTAGAAAGAGGTGTTGATTACACAACCATGTTATTATACTAAAAACCACCCAATGCTACACTTTATAAGGGTGAATATTATGGTAAATGAATTATATATCAATTCATAAAATCAACCGTGATGTACTTCTGGGCCCCGGGATAGACAGAGCCTCTGACCCTCGACAGGCATGAGATTAGCTGGGTTCTTGAGGGAACCTGAGTTAATGTACGAGGAAAGCTCCATATTGACTCAAGTGAGTTTGGTTTCATTTAAGGAGAGAGGGAGACTGAAGCACTTAAGCCACCCCTGCCCAATATTTCTCCACCAGGTTTCCTTCCTGGAGTAGGGAAAGTCTGCATTTGACCTGCAAACTGAAGGTCTGAGGAGCAGAGAAGTCACAAGAAAAGACCTTCCAGGGGGCTTCCTACCAGCAGTGCTATTCCACCCATGGAACCAGATGGTGCTGTGGGTCAGGCTCTGGGAAAGCAAGCAGAGCTGGGAGATGGAATTGAGGGCCCATTCACACATGACCATAGGTGTGAAGCCACTCTATAAACTGTAAACTGCCAAACTACTGAGGCCTCCAGGGAGGGAGCTCATTTTCATGATAACCCTGCTCTGCTCAGGGACTTAGGGGTTATAATGGGAGCTAGGGAAGCTGACCCTGGGATGAGTCCTCTTGAGAAGTACAGCCCTGGGGGTGCCTCCACCATGGCCTGGACCCCTCTCCTACTCACCCTTCTGTTTCACTACAGAGGTCAGGGGACACTTATTGGGCTTAGAGTTGGATCAGAAACATGGAACCTTCTTGCCCCCACCCCTCCCCAACTTTTCTCCTGACATGGAGTCTCTGTCCACTTTCTGAAGTCATTTCTGAGGCAGTGGTCACTCAGGAGCCATCAGTGTCCATGTGTCCTGGACGGACAGTCACACTCACCTGTGGCTCCAGGGCTGGGGCCATCACCACCAGTGATAATGCTGGCTGTGTGAAACAGAAGCCCTACAAGCCTCCTCAGGGTCTGATATTATCACCAACAATCAGATGACAGGGTCCTCAGACAAATTCTCTAGGTCCTTGCTTGGGGATAAAGCTGCCTTCACCATCATGGGGGTCCAGCCCTAGGACGGTGCAAATATTACTGTGCCATGTGGTACAGCAACCATTTCCACAGTGACAGATGTGTGTGCGTAGTGAGACACAAACCCTCTGGCTTAGCCTCAGGCCCTACCTCTGATATCTTCCTTCTCTTTATCTCAGAAGCTGGATGAATCTAGTATTGGCTCAGTGAGCTTGTGGCCCCTGACCAAGGGGAGAGGAACAGATACATTTGTTCTCAGCTCAGGGTTTTATTTAACTGATCATTTTATGATAACAATGTGTTTTTCTTAACCAGTACATCGATTTCCCAACAACTGAAAAAAAGATGGATAAAAGTGGCAACCCAAAAATTATATGATAAATTATATAATCACTGTATGGAAGTGTGTGCTTTAAATGAGAACTCAGATTAGCCATCATTTCTGTAAGAAGAGAATGTTTGTATATTATTTTCAAGTCTGAATTTGGAGTACCACAATTTCATATTCAGGAGAAATGTGATATTATAGTGATGAAATGGGCAGTTATAATTTAACCACTGTGTTTCTACCTATAAATATAAATTTAGCCACTCACTATAGAAGCAAAAATTAGGAGAAAGATGAGAAAATTGCATCATTATGTCACTGCTTTGTTAGAAGAGTTTAAATAAAATTAGAGAAAAAAATGAGAAAATACATGCCTAAATACCAAAATATAAAAAGGAAGTATAAATTTTGGAGTAAGCATAAGACCACTCAAGAGAATGTAGCTTCCTCCCAACATCTAAATCCAACCTTTATCACCAGGCTCCAGTGGAACCTTCCAGAGATACAAATGCATATGTGAGTCTATGCAGGTACCTCTAAAGCTCTAGGAGATTCTGCCTGTGCCCAGGGCAAGATGAGGAGGGCACAGAGCCCACCCCTTCACAGGGAGGGAATGGTAGGCAACAAGTACATTATAAATGCTATTGGTTCCTTGAACAAAAGAGTATATTCCTCACATGTAACCCAAGGCCACATCTTCATGCAGTTTCCTGAAAGAGCACGTCCACAGTCCATCACGTTCCTTCTATGTTTGTTGGCCTTTGACTCTGTCAACACTGCTTTTGCAATTCCATAGACCCTGGATCATCAGAATCTGAGCTATCAGTTGTGATCGTCAACTTCCCGGTACTTCAACATCACATGAGGACTTTGTAAAAAAATAATTGTTCATGTCATGGAACAGTGATGTCAGATTCTGTGTAAGCTCAAGGGAGGTATCTAAAGCCACACTCTCACCCTCACTTGGGCACCACTCTCACACCTGTGCTTCCCTCAGGGGAGGACCAGACACTGAGGCCCAATGGAAGAACCACTCCTTCTGAGCACACACTCCTGTCTGGGTTCCTCTGCTTTCATCCCAAATAACTGTTCCTACCTATCAGTTCCGGTGCATTGCTGAGATTTTCTGCCTTGTGGGTCTTGGTAAGAGGTGGTGCTACCTCAGTCACCCTCCTTGTGGAATCACCAGAGCTGGGATCACTGTTGGCCTGACTCTGCCTCAGCTAGGATGAGGCCCCTTCAGTACACAAAACCAACCACTAAGAACCCTGTGAGGACTCTCTTTAATCTCCCCATTTCATAGTGCTCAGGATGTCAGCATCCTTTTGGAATGTACTGTCTCTACACAATAAGTTCAATTGTGCCATCAGGACTAGTTTCATTTTATTGAAAACTCCATTCCCCATTAGGTTCTCATCCCCTTTCATAGCTCAATTATCCCAAAAGGCTGATGACCCCAATAATCCATCTACTGCCCATTGTTCAAAAAGGATGTGGAGGGAATCTCTAGAGAAACCAGGGTTCAGAGAAAGGTTTTGTACCACTTGGGTTCAAAGAAAAGAAATCATTGAACACAGGCAGAGTTGACCCTTAAGACACAAGAGCTGAGAGATATTTGGCAGAAGACTGATTCTCTTTGAGCATCTCAGTGGAAGAGCTCTGAAAGGGGCAGAATATCACTTCACTATGAGCACATGCCCCTCATTCAATAGCAAATGAAAGTGCTTTAAATATACGATTTAACTGAGATATTGTTGAGGAGACCAGTAAGATGGTAAGCCTTAATCAAAGAGCATTTTTTCAATACTTCCTTATTTAATAAATAATTAAATTATCATAAAGAAAATTCCCACAAAATAAAAATTCTAGGCTTCATTGGCTAACTTGGAAAATACATACCCTTTAGGGAAAAAATATAGTATAAGCCTTACAAGAAATCTTTCTGAAAACACGAAATGTGGGAAAGTGACCCAGAAATTTCATAAGGAATGACTCTTCCTAATAATTGACATGATAAAGTCACTATGAAAAAGAGACGTATACTCCAATATTTCAAATAAATGTACAAGATAAGGATAACTGACACAATATTAGGAAATTAAGTCAGGCAACATATAAACATATGTTAAATCATGACCAGTTCGCTCCTTCACTCGCTCCTGACGCTGCTCGCCCTCCAGCCGCGGGGCCCAAGCCACCCACACAGGAGGTGGGGGGAGCCGGAGGGGCGGCCCAGGCAGCGGCCAGATGGTGGGCTTCCTGCCAGCGTGGTTCTTGCTGTCCCTGTGCTTACCCGGCTGCGCGCCGACTAGCGGCGGAGCCAAGCAGCGCGCAAAGCCAAGAATATAACAAATGTCTGTCCCTGGAGGAGACCTACGTGAAGAGGCTTGTGAAGACTCTGCTGCTGGGCGCGGCATGTGCACCTTCCTCAGGCAGATGCGGAGCGTCCCCGGGCAGGACTTGGAGCAGCTCGCGGGCGACGAGCTCCGCCCCACCCTCTGCAGCAACGCGATCAAAGGGTGAATCTGTAAAATATTTCCTGGACAACTTGGATAAACTTGGAGAATCAGATTACATTCTCTCAAGACAAGATATTCTGCTTACCAGAAGACCCACCAAAGGCATTCATGAGGATGACTTTGAAATTAAAAGTGTTCCTTTCAAAATGGTTGATGTAGGTGGTCAGAGATCAGGAAGGAAACATTCGTTTGAATGTTTCGGCAGCATGACATCAAGACTTTTCCTTGTCTCCTCAAGTGAATTTGACCAAGTTCTCACGGAAGACCAATTGACTAATCACCTGACAGAATCTCTGAACATTTTTAAAACAATCTTGATAACCGGGTTTTCAACAATGTCTCCATAATTCTCTTCTATTTTTTTTTAAAGAATGTTCTTTCATTTTAATTTATTTTTAATATATTTTTTATTTTTCAAAAGATATTTAGATTACATAAATGTTACACAAAAAATATACGGATTCCCATATGCCCCGCTCCCCCACCTCCCACACCCTCCCACATAAACAACATCCATCATTAATGTGGCTCATTCATTACAATTGATAAATGCATCCTGGGGCATTGCCACTGAGCACACACCATAGTTCACATTGTAGTTTACACTCTCTCCCACACAACTCTGCAGGTTATGGGAAGATATAAATTGGCCTATATCTGTCATTGCAATCTCGTTCAGGATGATTTCCAAGTCCTGAAAAAGCCCCCGTATTACACCTGTTCTTCCTTTCCCTGCCCCCCAGAGCCTCCAGTAGCCACTGCCTCCACATCAATGTTGTAATTTCTTCCATTGCTAGAATCGCAATAAGTCTATAGTCAAATACCAGTAAGTCCACTCTAGTCCATAGTTCATTCCCTAATCCTGAGGATTCTGAGATGGTGATGTCCACTCCACCTCTAACTGAGAAGGGGCTTTGATCCCATACAGCCAATGGATGGGACTTTCTTGCTTGCATTTGTAGGCTCTCTTGTTTCCTTGGTATGTTGGTTGTCCATCCTCACCTCTTTGTTAGTTGTCCTGGGTGATTCCAGATGATAATGAAATGCACAATACAAGAAATAAAAAATACACTAAAAGCATATAACAGAAGATTTGAATAGGAAGAGAAAAGAATCAGTGATGTGGAAGACAGTACTTCTGAAATTAGACAGATGGTAGAACAGATAGATAAAAAGAGAGAAAAAATCCAACAGGGACTTAGGGATTTGAATGACAACATGAAATAGACAAACATCTGCATAATAAGCATCCTAGAGGGAAAAGAGAAGGGAGAGGGTGCAGAAAGAGTGTTGGAGGAAATAATGGCTGAAAATTTCCCAAATTTTTTGAAGGACATGGACATACATGTCTGAGAAGAACAGTGCACCCTGAACAGTATAAATCCTAATAGGCCTACCCCAAAACATGTACTTGTCAAATTGTCCAATGCTCAAGACAAACAGAGCATACAGAGACCATACAAGGGAAGCTCGATGAGATTAAGTGCTGATTTATCATCTGAAACCATGGAGGCAAGAAGGAAGTGGTATGACATAGTTAGGGTGCTAAAAGAAAAAATGTTCCAGCCAAGAATTCTATATCCAGCAAACCTGGTATTCAAAAATGAGGGAGAATTCCAAATATTCACAAATAAACAGAAATTAAGAGAATCTGTCAACAAGAAACCTGCCTTTTAAGAAATACTAAAGGGAATTCTGCAGGTTGAAAGGTAAAAGTAGGAAAGAGAGCGATGGATGAGAATGGAGGTAAAAATTATTGGTAAGAATAACTAAAATGATAAAAAAGAGAAATAAAAACAACAAATGGCATAAATAAACCTAAAGAAAATATGCTAATATAAGTAATTCCTTGACAGTAATAACGCTGAATGTTAATGGATTAAATTTTCCAATCAGGAGACACAGATTGGCAGAATGGATAAGGAAATATGACACATCTCTATGCTGTCTCTAAGAAACTCACTTTGGACCCAGGGACACAAGGAGGCTGAAAGTGAATGATTGGAAAACAATTTAACATGCAAACAATAACCAAAAATTAACAGGGGTAGCTATACTAATATCAGAAAAAAATAGACTTTAAATGCAAAACTATTCTAAGAGACAAAGAAGGAAACTATATATTAATAAAAGGGATAAT
Organism: Cabassous unicinctus; assembly: GCA_029593785.1. Taxonomy (NCBI): domain Eukaryota; kingdom Metazoa; phylum Chordata; class Mammalia; order Cingulata; family Chlamyphoridae; genus Cabassous; species Cabassous unicinctus. Next base: position 12,594 of record JAQZBX010016583.1, on the reverse strand, counting down.
CTATCAAGAAGAAAGAACAACTATTAACATTTATGTACCTAACTAGGGTGCTTCAAAATACGTGAGGCAAACATTGGAAAACTAAGTGGAGAAACAGATGCTTCTACAAATATAGTGAGGGATTTTAATACCCAATTGTCACCATTAGACGGGACATCTCAACAGAGGATCAATAAACAAACAGAGACCTTGAATAATTCATTAGAAGATCTGGATCTCATAGACATATACAGAATATTACACCCAAATACAGTGGGATATACTTTCTTCTCATGTGCATATGGATCATTCTCCAGGATAGACCAGAACACAAGTCTCCATGAATTGAGAAAATTGAAATTATACAAACTAATTTCTCTGAGCACAATGCAATGAAGATGGAAATCAGAAAGGGGTAAAGAATCAGTTTAGGCACAAGGGTATGGAAGTTAACACACACTTAACAATCAGTGGGTCAAGTAAGAAATTGCAAAAGAAATCAATAATTATCTTGAAACAAATGAAAAGGACAACGCAATGTATCAAACCTATGGAATGCAGCAAAAGCTTTACTGAGAGGGTAAATTATAGCCATACATAAATGCCTACATTAAAAGGAAGAAAGTGCTAAAATCAAAGACTGAACTGCACACTGGGATGAATTATAAAAGGAACAACAATTAATCCCAAAGCAAGTAGAAAAAAGGAAATAACAAAGACTAGAGCAGAGGTAAATGAAATTGAAAATAAGAGAGCATTAGAAAAAAATAAAACCAAAAGCTGGTTCAAAGAGAAGATTTAAAAAATTGAGAAACCCTTAGCTAGACTAACAAAGAAAATATGCAAATAAATAAAATAAGAAATGAGGAAGGGGATATCACCACTGACCCCACAAAAATAAATAGTATCATAAGAGGATACTTTGCAAAATTGTATGCCAACAAGATGGATAATTTAGAGGAAATGGACAATTTCCTAGAAACACACAAGCAGCCTACATTGATGAAAGAAGAAATTGATGAACTCAACACACCAATCACAAGTAATGAAATTGAATTAGTCTTCAAAAACCTCTCAACAATGAAGAGCCCAGGACAAGATAGCTTCACAGATGAATGCTACCAAACATTCCAGAAAGAGCTAACACCAATCCTGAGTAAACTCTTCCAAAATGAAAGTAGAGGGAACATCACCTAACTCATTCTATGATGCCATCACCCTAATATCAAAGCCAAAGATGTCACAAGGAAGGAAAACTACAGGCCAATCACTCTAATGAACCTAGATGCTAAAATCCTCAACAGAATACTGGTTAACTGTATTTAACAGCACATCAAACAAGCAATACACCATGATCAATCTTGGTTTCATCCCTGGTATGCAATGAGGGTTGAACATAAGAAATCAGTAAATGTAATACACCATATTAATAGACGAAAAGACAATAAATCACATGATCATCTGTATAGATTCAGAAAATGAAGCACATTTTTGTGATAAAAACACTTCAAAAATAGGAATAGAAGAAAACTTCCTCAATATGATGATAAAGAGACATATGAAAAACATACACATATTCAATAGTGAAATCCTAAAAGCTCTCCCTCTAACATCTGGAACAAAACAATGATCCCACTGTCACTGCTCTTATTCAACAGTGTGTTAAAAATACTTGCTCAACTCCTACTCTGCAGCTTATTGGATTCACCCAGAACAACTGGTGGGGAGATGATGATGGACAACAGCCATTCCAGGGAATGGAGAGAGTCTGCAACTGCAGGCAGGATAATTCCATCCATCTTCCCCATGGGATATAAGCCCCACTCTCAATTGGAGGTGGAGTGGACATCACCATCCCAGAATCCTCAGGATGGGGGGAAGAGCTATGGACCAGAATGGTCTTACTTGTATTCTACTATAGACATATTGCGATTCAAGCAATGGAAAAATTACAACATTGATGTGGAGCCAGTAGTCACTGGAGGCTCTGGGAGCAGGAAGAGGGAAAAGCAGTTGTAATACAGAGGCTTTTTTGGGATTTGGGAATTGTCCTGAGTCACATTGCAATGACAGATATAGGCCATTTTATATCATCATATAACATGCAGAACTCTGTGAGAGAGAGTGTGGTCTACAATGTAAACTATGGTCCATGCTTAATGCAAAGCCCCAGGATGTGTATATCCATTGCAGGTGATATGCCACACTAAAGAAGGATGTTTCTGTGGGAGGTTGTGGGAGATGTGGGAGGTGGGGTGTATGGGAATCCCTATATTTTTTGTGTAACATTTATGTAATCTAACTAGCTTTAAAAAATAAATAAATAAATAAATAAATAAATAAATAAATAAATAAATAATTTTAAAAAGATGACAGAAATAAAAAATAAACACCTTTGCATTATTTAGAGAAAAATTGAAAAATTAAAAAAAAACTTGCTCGAACACTTAGACAAGAAAAAGATATAAAAAGATATCCAAATTGGAAAGGAAGAAGTAAAAAATTTTGCTATTTGCTGATGACGTGATCCTATACATAGAAAGCCCTGAGAAATCTACAACAGAGCTTCTATACCTTATAAATGAGTTCAGTAATGTGGCAGGTTATAAGATTAATGTGCAAAATTCAGAAATATTTCAGTACATGAATAATGAGCAAGTTGAGGAGGAAATCCAGAAAAAAATCCCATTTACAACATCAACTAAAAGAATCAAATACCTAGGAATAAATTCAACTAAAGATGTAAAAGACTTGTAAGCAGGAAACTTCACAACACTGTTAAAGGAAATCAAAAAAGACCTAAATAAATGGAAGAATATTCCTTATTCATGGATAAGAAGACCAAACATCATTAAGATGTCTTCCTACACAAACTGATTTACAGATTTATCACAATCCCAATAAAAATTAAAACAGTTTTCTTTTTCACTGAATTGGAAAAGCTCACTATGAAATTTATTTGGAAAGGCAAGGGGCCCTGACTAGACAAAGACATATTTAAAAAGAAAAATGGAATCAGAGGAATCACACTACCTGACTTTAAAGCATAATACAAGCTACAGTGGTCAAAACTGCATGGTATTCACACAAGGATAGACATATTTACAAGTGGAACAGAACTGAGAGTTCTGATATAGATCCTCACATATATGGCCAACTTATTTTCAAAAAGGTCACCAAGCCCACTCAGTTGGGAGAGAATGGCCTCTTCAACAAATGGTGCTTGGAGAATTGGATATCCATATCCAAAAGAATAAGAGAAGCAAACCACCTCACACCTTATACAAAAATTAACTCAAGATGGATCAATGATCTGAGTATAAGAGCCAAGACCATAAAGTTCTTGGAGGATAATGTATGGAAATATCTACAAGATCCTGCAGTATGAAATGGTTTCCTGAATTTTACACTCAGAGCATGAGCAAAGAAAGAAAAAAATAGATAAATGGGACGTCCTCAAAATTAAAAACTTTTGCACCTCAAAGGAGTTTGTCAAGAAAGTGAAATGGTAGACAACTCAATGGGAGTAAATATTTGGTAACCATCTATCTGAAAGGGCTGAATATCCAGCATATATGAAGAAATTCCACACCTCAAAAACAAAAAGATAAAGAAACCATTTACAAAATAGGTAAGTGATTTGAATAGACACTTCTTCAAAGAAGAAATACAAATAACTAAAATGCACATGAAAAGATGCTAAACATCACTAGCTATTAGGGAAATGCAAATCAAAACTACATTGAAATATCTTACATCCATTAGACTGGTGGCTATTTAAAATCAGAGGACTACAAGTGTTGGAGAGGATGTGGAGGAAAGGGAACCCTTATCCACTACTGGTGGGAATGTAGAATGGTGCAGTCATTGTGGAGGACAGTTTGGTGTTTCCTCAGGAAGCTAAATCTAGAACTGCCATATGATCCAGCAATCTCCCTGATGGGTATATAGCCATAAGTATTGAAAGGAGGGACACAAACAGATATATGCACACCTATGTTCATAGTGGCATTTTTCACTATTGCCCAAAGTCAGAAACAACCCAAATGTCCATCAAAGGGTGAATGGATAAACAAACTGTGGTATATACATAGAATAGAATATTACTCAGCTGTAAGAAAGAATGCAATATTAACACATGGGATAACATGGATGAATCCTGAAAACCTTATGTTGAGTGAAGCAAGCCAGGTACTGAAGGACAAATATTACATGACCTCACTGATACAAATTAAGCAAATAAAACAGACTTACAGAACTACAGTCTAGAAGATAGGTCTAAAGGAGACAGAAACGGAATAGAGTGTTGTGAGCCAATGCCACTTTAGACAAAATTTGTGAAAAGGTGGAAGGATGTAGTTGTGCAGTGGATGGGCATGTCAGTGGAGCAGTGATGCTATTGGTTTCAGCAGTGCTGTTCTGCGAAAGGGTAGATGCGGGGAGTTGGGTTGGATTATCCATGGAACTGGGGAGAAGGGTCAGGTGAAGGAGCAGTTGAAATCTGGGGATTTACCACTCTATGGTTAAAACTACAACATTGGGAATGTTCTTTTACAAACCTGGCAGGGGAGGGTTTCCTGATGTAAGTTGTTGGGTGTAGGGGTCATACAAGAGAGGGCACAGGCTTCTGTGGAATACCTAAGTATTCATCTTGTGTGTTCTATCAGTGAGTGGAGACCCACACAATAAACAAGAAAATATTAAACTCTCATCTTCAGAGTTCTACTATGTTCTCAGATAAAGCAGCAAGAGTTTCTCAAAAACATAGGTAGTGCTTAATAAAAGAAAATAGACCAATATGTCAAGCTATCAATATTATTGCAAGTAAATATAAATCTTATTCACAAAGAGTGAAACAGTGGTTACCATAAGTCCTGAGGGGAGGAGGAGGGAAAAACAGAATAGATGAAACATAGGGCATTTTTAGGGCATTAAAATTGTTCTGCCAGATCTTACAATAATGGATACAGGCAATTTTAAATTTTGTCAAAATTTATAAAATGGTATGTTCCAAATGTAAACCATAATGTAAGTCATTGACCGTGGTTAGTAGCAATGCTTCAATATTTATACATCAATTGTAACAAATGTACCATCCACATGTAAAAGGTTATTAAAGGAGAGGGGGAAAGGGAGAGGTGGTTGGGAATGTGGGAATCCCCTGTATTCTGTACATGACTTTTCTTTAACCTAAAACTTCTCTGAAGATAAAATGAAAAAAATAAGATTCTGGGGGAATATACAGAAGAAAATGTCACTGAACATACAGGACAACAAATCTTACAGTGATGAAAGATATGATGTCAAAAAATTATTTTATTATTTCAAATATTTTCAATTTTTGTATTGTTATAATTAAAATTAATATAATTTCACTTTTTTGATAATTTCATTAGTTTTTCATTGGATTCATTTTTTTTATTGTGGGTAAAAATCAAATTTTTCACAATACAAACCAATATTTGTAAAATGATATATAGATATAAATGCACATATGTGCATTTGCTTACATAAATGTTATTTTTTCATATATATTTTAAAAGATGCTTAGATTACATAAATGTTACACAAAAATTACAGGGATTCCCATGATCTCCACCTCCCATACCTCCCCTAACATCTTCCATAAACATCTTTCATTAGTGTGGCACATCACCTGCAATGGACATACACATCCTGGGGCTTTGCCACTAAGCATAGACCACGGTTCGTATCATAGACCACACTCTCTCCCACACAGTTCTGCATGGGATATGTTGATGTAAAATGGCCTATATCTGTCGCCACAATGTCACTCAAGACAAACCCTAAGTCCTGAAAAAGCCCCTGTATTACAACTGCACTTCCTCTCCCCACCTCAAAAGTGTCTAGTGGCCACTGGCTCTACCTCACTGTTAAAATTTCTTCCCTTGCTTGAATCAAAATATATCTTCAACAGAATACCATTAAGTCCAGTCTAGTCCATAGCTCTTCCCCCAATCCTGAAGGAACTGGAATGGTAATGTCCTCTCCACCTCCAAGTGAGAGTGGGCTTATATCCCATGCATACAGTGGATGGGATTATCCTGCCTTCAGCTGCAGGTTCTCCCCATTCCCTGAGATGGCCATTGTCCATCATTGCCTCCTCACCAGGTGATTTGGGTGAGTCCATTGAGCTGTAGAGTAGGAGTTGCAGCTCCTCCGAGATTCCAGGCACAGCTGGTACATAGGCAGGCCAGAGACTCCAGTCTCTAGAAGTACACCTACAAACTCCAGCCTCACATATAGGTTTGAATAGAAGGGATTGATGGACCATGTCCAGGGAGAACTTATTTGGGTCCAACTGTGTCACTCTAAGGAGCACAGACTCCAAAATAGAGCCCACTTAAAAGGCATCAAACTCTGGGGCTATCCCCCCTTATATAGGACCTGGGTGTCTCCAGAGCCCCCAGGAGCCCCTCTGTGTGGGATGATATCCACTTTGGTGTTCTATGAGATCCTACTGAGGAGTGCATGAGCGTTACCTCTGGAATGACCTCCCGACTCGCTTTGAAGTCTCTTAGCCATATGAACTCATCTCTCTTTACCTTTTCCCCCTTTTATTCAGGTTTTTTCCAGTCATGTTTCCAGTTGGCACTTGGTATTAATCCCTCATTGCCAGGGAGGCTCATCCCCGGGAGTCATGTCCCACATTGGGGGAAGGTAATGCACTCATATGCTGAGTTTGGCTTAGAGAGAGGCCACATTTGAGCAACAAGGAGGCTCTCAGATGACAACCCTTAGGAACCCCATAACAGTAGGCCAAGTTTCAACTACAAGAGCAAAGACTCATAAGGCTAATCATCAATAACTACAACCCAACAGTGGGCCATCCTCTTTTGCCAGACACTGCTCATGCACTCAGGGGACTGTTGCTGCTCCTTTGGAGAATGTGGCAGAGCTCTCTCAGCTGGGAATTCTGTATTCCCCCATTTATTGAGTGATTATCTACCCACCATAACCATGCCCCATCCCTCGATCATTTGAACAATTTTATATATCTTTCATGTATATTCAGATGAACTTACTCCCATGAATCCCCTATCCCAGACACCCCGACCAATGATCCTCTGCCACCCTCATTGTAACCCTACTGTGATCTAAACCTTCCTTGAAGATGAAGTCCATATAATAACCAAATACAATTAATAGGAAAATGAAATAATAATGATAAGCTTAAATGCAAGAGATTAAATACAAGGAAAATGAAAAAAAGATCTAAAAATAAAATATAATTAATGGATTGGGACATTCAAAAAAAAATAAAATGGGAAAAAACAAAATAATTTTTTTAACTATTTTTTTTCTCCTTTTATCACTGCATTATTGGATGTCCAGTGTTTACCATGACACTTTCCCCCTCTCATTTCCCAGTGTCTCCCAAATTCTCATTTAGTTTTCAAAGAAGTTTTAGGTGACAGCAAAGTCACACACAGAATACTAGAGATTCCCATATACCCAAAATCCCTACCCCTTCCCCACCCCATATTAAAACCTTTTTTTTCCCCTGGATGGTAGCATTGTTATAACTGTTATACAGATAGTGAAACATACCTACTAAACATTGTCAATGTTTTACAGTATAGTTTACAATTTAGATGGTACATTTTAATAATTTTTTATGATATTTATCATGTCCTGTGTGCATTACTATAAAGTAATGAAAAACATTTGCCATGACCACTAAATACCCCGTTTGATCTTTTCTGTTCCTTACTCCCCATCCCCCTGGGGCATATGACACTACCCTCTCTTGACTCATGGGATGACAAGTTTCATAGTTACATGTGCTGGGTATTCTAATTTGCCCTTCCTAATCTACCCACCTGTTAACCCTGCACCACCAAACCGAGTAATATCACTACCCACCTGTCCTATCTTCAATATGCAACTATACTCTATCACTTTACCATAGATTATGTCCATATGGGTAATGGATCACAACCTACTCTTCTCTTTCTATCACTTGTTAACCTATCTTTCAGACAGTGGTTGTCAGAGACTGCTCACTTTCCTCAATTCAAATCAGTGAGGTCATACACTGTTCATCCTTCAATGCCTGGCTTGCTTCACTCACCTAAGGTCTTCAAGATTCATCCATGTTATTCCATGTGTTGGCACTTTATTCCTTCTAACAGCTGAGTAATATTCCATTGTATGTATGTATCACATTTTGCTTATCCATTCATCTGTTAATGGGCACTGGGGCTGATTCCAACTTTTGGCAATTGTGGACAAAGCTGCTATGAACATTGATGTGCATATATCTGTTCGTATCTTTACTTTCAATTCTTCTAGGTATATACCCAGCAGTGGAGTTGCTGGATCATACGGAAGATCAATTGTTAGTTTTATGAGGAATTGCCAAACTGTCCCCCACAGTGGCTGGACCACTCCACAATCTCACTAGCAGTAGATGAGGGTTCCTATTCCTCCACATCCTCTCCAACACTTATATTCTGCTGTTTTTTTTTAATAGCTGCCATTCTGAAGGGTGTAAGATGGTATCTCATTGTGGTTTTGATTTGCATTTCCCTAATAGCTAGTGATGTCGAGCATTTTTTCATGTCCATTTTAGCCATTTGTACTTCTTCCTTGGAGAACTCTCTTTTCAGGTCACTTGCCCATTTTTTAAATGGGTTGTTTGTCATTTTATTTTTGAGGTGTAGGATTTCTTTATATGCAGGATATTAGGCTCCTATCTGATATATGGTTGCCAAATATTATCTCCCATTGGGTAGGCTGCCTTTTTATTATCTTAACAATGTTCTTTGAGGTGCAGAAGTTTTTAATTTTGATGAGATCCCATTTATCTATTTTTTCTCTTGCTATTCGTGCTTTGTCTGTGAAGTTCATGAAACCATTTCCTATTACAAGTTCCTGTAGATGCTTCCCTACATTATCTTCCAAGGTCTTTATGGTTTTGTCTCTTGTATTTAGATCTTTGATCCATCTTGAGTTGATTTTTGTATAAGGTGTGCGATGATATTCTCATTCTTGGATATGGATATCTGGTTCTTCAAGCACCACTTGTTAAAGAGGCCATTCTCTCCCAACTGAGTGGGGTTGGTGGTCTTGTCAAATATCAGATGACTGTATATGTGAGGATCTATATAAGAACTCTCAATTCGGTTCCATTGGTGAGTAGGTCTATCCTTGTGCCAATACCATGCAGTTTTGATCACTGTACCTTTGTAGTATGTTTTAAAGTCAGGTAATGTGATACCTCCAACTTCATTTTTCTTTTTCAATATGTCTTCGGCAATTTGGGGCCTTTTACCTCTCCAAATATATTTTGTGGTTAATTTTTCCAGTTCCTTAAAATATACAGTGTTAATTTTTATTGAGATTGCATTAAATTTGTAGATTATTTTGGGTAGGATAGACATCTTGATGATGTTTAGTCATCCTATCCATGAACAGGGAATATTTTTCCATTTATTTAAGTCTTTTTTGATTTCCTTTAACAGTGTTGTGTAGTTTTGTATATATAAGTCCTTTGCATCTTTGATTAAATTTATTCTTAGGTATTTGATTCTTTTAGTTACTATTGTAAATGGTATTTTTTTCTTGATTTCCTCCTCAGATTGATTGATATTGGTGTACAGAAATGCTACTGATATTTGAGCATTGTTCTTATAGCCTGTGACATAACTGAGCTACTTTACAAGTTCTAGAAACTTTGTTGTAGATTTCTGAGGTCTTTCTATGTATAGGATCATGTTGTCTGCAAATAATGAAATTTTTAATTCTTCTTTTCCAATATGGATGCCTTTTATATCCTCTTCTTGCCTCAGTGCTCGAGCAAGTACTTCTAAGGCAGTGTTAAATAGGAATGGTGATAGTGGGCATCCTTGTCTTGTTCCCAATATCAGAGGGAAGGCTTTTGGGATTTCACCATTGAAGATGATGTTAGATTTGAGTTTTTCATACATACTCTTTATCATATTCAGAAAGTTTCCTTGTATTCCTTTGTTGGATTCATTTTTTAAGATGTTTTGGATCACAAATGGGTCGCAACTGTGACAGGAGAAGATCATTGGTGTAGGGTATCACTGATTGGGGATGCATGTGAGGAGGTTCACCTGGGGCATACTGCTAAGGCATGTGAATGTGTTCAAGTGTTCATGAGGCATTGTCATGGTGGATAGAGATCCACACAGTAACCAAAAGATTGTCAAATTCCCATCTTTGGAGATCTACTACATTCTCTAATGAGACAGTAACAATCTCCTGAGTATAGGGACAGTGCCTAATGAAGGAGAATGGACCATTGCAATGGGTCCTTGATATTGGTGACTGCACTTATAAACATTTTCTTTTGAAATTGATACTTAGCCTAGTATTATATGTTGTCTAAGATTTACCTCCTGGGAGCCACCTTGTTGCTCAAATGTGGCCTCTCTTTAAACCAAACTCAGCCTATAAATGCATTACCTTCCCCCAGCATGAGACATGACTCCTGGAGCTGAACCTCCCTGGCACCAAGGGATTATTACCAAGCACCAATTAGCAGTGCACCTGGAAAAAGACCATGACTAAAAGGGGGAAAGGGTATATACAAATGAGTTTTTTTGACTAAGAGATTTCAAAGTGAGTTAGGAGGTCATTCCAGAGGTTACATTCATGCAGGTATCAGCAGGATCTCATTGACTGCCACAGTAAATATTGCCTCAAATAGCAGGGCTTCTGAGGCCTGTAGAGACATCCAGACACAATAGGCATTACAGACAGATCAGGAAGTTGGTGCCTTGCCAGTTGGCCCTACTTTAGAATTTACACTCCCCAGTTTGACTGTGTTGGACTCAGTTTTGGTTTCCCTACACATGGCTCTTCTGCCCCTTATATTTGAACCTATAGTTAGTATTAGACCTGATAGGTGAATGTCCAAGAAATTTAAATCTTTAGACTGTACATGTGCCAGTTGGGACCTGAATCTCAACAGAGTTGCTACACCTACTCTTCAGTTCATCGGACTCATCCAGGATAACTAACAAAGAGATGATGGACAACACCAATCCCAATGAACAAAAAGAGCTGGCACCTTCAAGCAATATAGCTCCATCCATCTGTCCCATAGGATCTAAGCCTTCCCTCAATTAAAGGCAGAGTGGACATCACCATACCAGAATCCTCAGGGATGGGGAGTGAAAGATGGACCAGAGTAGACTTACTGGCATTCTACTATAGATTTATTGTTATTGTAGCAATGGAAGAACTTTTATCATTGATGTGGAGGCAGTGGCCACCAGAGGTTCTGAGGGGAGGGAGAGGGAAAACCGTGTAATATGGGGGCATTTTCAAGACATTGGAATTATCCTGAATGATGTTGCAATGATGGATACCAGCCATTATATATTTTATCATAACTAACAAAATTGTGTGGGACAGAGTATCAACTATAATATAAACTATAATCCATACTTAGTGGCAATGTTCCAATATGTGTTGATCAATTGTGATGAATGAACCACACTAATGAAGGTTGTCATTAATATGTTCAAGGGGTAAGAAGTGGGGTATATGGGAATCCCTTATATTTTTTATGTAACATATGTTATCTATAGTATTTAAAAATAATAATAACATATTAAAATATACAGAAAAAATACATTAGAGGCATATGATAGCAGATTTGAACTGCTTCAAGACACAATTAGTGATTTCAAAGACAGAACATCTGAACTGAAAAAAGCAGGAGAACAGAAAGAGAAGAGAAAGGAAAAAATGGAACAGCATCAGAGAAATGAATGACAGTGCAAAATGCAAAAACATACACATTATTGATGTCCCAGAAGAAGAGAACGTAAAAGGGCCAGAAAGAATATTTGAGGAAATAATGACTGAGAACTTACCTCCCATTATAAAAGACATAAATATTAATATCCAAGAAAGACAACATATACCAAACAGAATAAACCTGAATAGACCTACCCTGAGACAACTATTATCCAAAATGACAATTCTGGCAGTTTAATATTGTTTATGAATTCCAAAAATAGATATTGAATTGTGTTCATAAACTTGTCTCTTCCTCTGGGTGTATTAGATTCAGAAGTTTCACTTTTACTTTATTAAATGAAAATTAGGGCTTTTATTTGACCACATCATTCGGGTGACTCAGTTTGAGTTCCCCTCTTTGTGGGCTATATAAATGGATGGTCACTCAAAGTCAGGGAAGTAAATACATGGATAAGAACACAGAGTGTTTAGTTTTGGATGGTGGGGCCCTGGGGAGAGAGATTAGCCTTATTCTAGCTTACAGCTGAGATTGGAAGAAGCTGAGACCATGGATCCTTAGGAGGAAGAAGAAGGCTGAAACCTTGCAGTTATTAGCAGCCATCTTGCTCCAATATGTGGCAATATACTTTAGTGAGAGAAATAATTTACCCTTTATGTTGCTGTGACTGTAAGCTTCTACCCCAAATAAATACCCTTTATAGAAGCCAACAGATTTCTGGTACTTGACATCAGCATCCCTTTGGCTAACTTAACTAATACAAAATTTGGTACCAAAAGTAGGGTCATGCCTTTACAAATACCTAAATGCTGGATCAGTTTTTTAAATGGGTAAGTGGTATTTTTTGGAGGAATTGT
>JAQZBX010016582.1:0-36355 GCA_029593785.1 Cabassous unicinctus | reverse complement strand
CAACCTAATCCAGACATCCTATATTTAAAATTGTTTTAAAGAATAAATCTTACTAACATAGTTTGTCCAATATTAACTCCAATCTTCTTAGATAAGTATTAATATCTTCATAGTAAAAGTGAGTAGATAAGAACAAATCATTTTCCACAATTGCTGAAAGATCCCGATCTCTGCTGTTCTATTTCAGTGCTCTCTCCACTGATTTACGACCTTATGTTTGTGTGAAAAGGAAATTTCTTTAGCTTTTCACTTTCTGTTTTAGTGTGATTTACTAGGAAAGAGCTAAAAGAACTTGGAAATGACATGAGTTGAACAAATGAATGATGTATCTTTGAAACAACACAATCCCTGACTCAGGCACAGATGGCTTCTGTATTCTAGGTTGTCATTTCAATGATGAATCAATTGATCAAAGTTTGAAAATAAACACGGGAAAATTGTTCCCCTGAGAATCATACATAGAGAAATATTTCCAGGAGTAATCTATGCATGTTACAATTAAAAGAAACCTGGGTGGCTTTATGAATTCCATTACTAGAGCAATTAGGAAAATATTGCAATAACTTCCAAGGTGTAACACCAATAATTGACCACTTAAACATTTCATTATGGGGGACTAATTATAATTTCATTTTTGGAATTTAACACTGAAAAAAATTTTATTTAGGCATTAGTATTGATTACTATTGCTTTGTAACAAGTTAAAATTCCGAAGTGTTAATGCGTCAACCTCCTTCATTCAGTACTAAAATATTTACAATCACAGCCATATTGTCTCCATGGTTTCTGATGAAAAATAGGCACTGAATTTTAGAGGCACAGAATTATACATAATGTGGCACTTTTACTGCTTTTAGAACTCTCACTTGTCCTTGCATTCTACAATTTGACTATGTTGTGTCTGTGCATATTCCTCTTCAGGTTTACCTTGATTGGTATTAGATGGACTCGTGGAAGTGTATTCATGTCTCTCATCAATTTTGAGGTTTTCTGCACTTATTTATTTGAATGTTCCTCCTGACTCTTTCCCCTTAAATTTTTCTAGGACTCTCATTATGCCTATATTAGTATTTTTTAAGGTATCTCATAGATATCTTGGCTCATTTCAGGTGTTTCATCTTCTTTTCTTCTAGTTCTTCAGCCTGAATACTTTCCATTGTCCCAATGAAGAAGTTTATTTCTATATTTTCACAGTCCCTTAGGGAACTTTTCAAATAACTTTCTATTTTATTCCCCCAAACACTCTGAAATGCATCTGGGTATTATAACACTGTATACAATATCACAATCTCATTCACTGTTTTAGGTTCCATGAGAGTTTAAATAACTGGCTAGTCAGGTTGAGTTAGGTAGTGCTCCACAGAAATTTTAAGAATTGCCTTGACAAAATAAATTTCTTCTATCTGTTCCCCATGGTACTTTAAGTTTTAAAATATTTAAGTACTATTATGTACTTAAATATTTTAAGAAATATTATGATAATATTACCTATTTCTTTGTATCCTGGTTTTCCTTACTTAGTCTTTAGACCCATTTATCTTTTAATGGACTACTGATTCCTTCTGATTCTTTAATTAGAATGTTCTTTTAGAATTAATGCTGCTTTTTCAGCACTTTTAGACCTGGTTAATGTTAGCTCTGAATTCCAACTGTCATACAGGCCCTTAAAAATTCGAGGGAGCTATTAGGTTATACACAAAATTAAAGCATCTTATGACTTAGAAATAACAATGAGAGAGCAGAGCTCAAGTATAAATATGATGGCTGCAAGAGATTACAATCTAGGACCCAATTTCTGTATGAGCATTTTTTAATATTCATTTTTTATTATTTTAAAGAAGTTTAGATTCCATAAATATTACATTGAAAATATACAGGATTCCCATATACCTCAACCGTTTCCCCTCCCACACTTTTCTCCATTAATTTGTTACAATTGATGAACCCATCTTGAAGAATTGATACTAAACTGTTCTATAGTTTACATCATAATTTACACTTTGCACTGCACAGTTTTATAGGTTTTAATAAAACGTATAACAGCCTGTATCCATCATTGCAATGTCATGCAGGACAATTCCAATGTCCTAAAAAGTGCCACATGTTACAACTCTTTTTCCCTCTCCCTCCCCTCAGAACCTATGGTGGCCACTGTCTTTATTTCAATGTTATAAGTTCTTTCATTACTAGGATAATCATATCTACTTTATGCCCACTTTGCTTCTGATTAAGAGGAGGCTTAGATGCCATGGGGCAGATAGGTGGTGAATTTATATGTTGAGTTTGGCTTAGAGAGAGGCCACAGTAGAACAACAAGGAGGATTTCAAGAGTTAACTCTGAGTCGTTATATAATACCAGGCTAAGTTTCAATTTCACAAGAATAAGATGCATAAGTACAAATATCAATATCAAGTTCCTGGCTTATTGGTCCCTCCTCCTTCGTTATGCACTGCCCAAGTACTCTAGGGATTCCTGTCTGTTTCTTAGAGAATGTAGCAGGACTCCCCAGGATAGTAATTCAATATTCTTTCATTTATTGTGTGGGTCTCCACCCACTGAGACAACACCCAACGATGACTTGAACACATTCATATTCCACCCTATGACCTCTTGAACACTGTCATATTCCACCCTATGACCACATGAATACAGTCATATTCCACCCTATGGCTACTTGAATACAGCCATATTCCACCCTATGACCACTTGAACACAGTCATATTCCACCCTATGACCACTTGAATACAGTCATATTCCACCCTATGATCACTTGAACACATTCATAGTCCAGGTGCACCTCCCCACACATCCCCCAACCACTGACATCCTGTACCTGTAATCATCACCTGCCACATTTGAACTCTTTTGCAATCCAAAACATCCCCAAAAACAAATCCAATAAATAAATACTTTTATTTAGTAAAAAAATAAAAAATAAAAAAATATAAATACAAGTCTAAATAATTTTAAAATATAAAAAATAAAAAACTATTTGCATTGTGTATTTCATTTCCATAATATCTGTTATCTTTTATGTGCAGTGAAAATTTATTCTGTATGTTCCCCCAGTGTCTTATTTTTTTTACTTTATTTTCAAAGAAGCTTTATGTAACAGAAAAATCACACGGAAAATATAGAGGATTCCTGCATACCACTCCCCCACCCTCTCTCACATTACCTCTTATTAGTAACATCTAATATGAGAATGTTACATTTCTTACAATTGGTGAGCAAATATTGAAGCATTGCCACTAACCATGGTCAATGGTTTACATTATAGTTCACATTCTGTACCGTACACTTTTATAAGTTCTAACAAAATGCATAAAGGTCTGTATCCATCATTGCAAGATAATGCAGAACAATTCCAATGCCCTAAAAATGTACCATGCTACATCCATTCTTCTCTCCCTTCCCCTCAGAACCCAAGGTAACCACCAGATTGCAATTTCTGTAAAATAAGCTTCATAGTTACATGCAATAATACTGAGGGCTTGACATATTGGTCCACCTTCTTTTTTTAGGCACTGCCTATGTTCTCAAGAGATTCTTGTCCCTCTATTTGAGAACTTCGCAGGACTTATGAAAATTTTAAATAAAGCTGTTTTTAGAGAACTACAGACCATAGTAAGAGTTTTGTTCCACTTTAATTGACACTTTTACCAAGATTGTTAATCAAGAGGCATAATGTAACTTACAGGCCCTTGTCTTGCTTTTCCTTTAAAGTCCCTTTTTGTTGAAGATGGGGTGACTGCATGCACTTTTAGAGAACCATCAGAGCAATCAGTGTAACTGATAAGAGAGTTTTGTTGTTTTTATAACATCACATTTTTCTAAGAATGAATAAACCTATAATCAACAATATCATCATGCAGATCAGTGTTAGGATACACTAGACAGTGAGGACTTGAGAAGTCTTTAAAAATTTTATACAGTCCCAAAAAAATCTAAGTGGATTACAGATTTAATTTTTAATTCATGTTTTCTGTTTTAGAAAGTTACTGTTCACCATAAAGAAAATTGAGCACCACCAGAAGGAAACTATTTTTCTGGTAAAATTAATGAGAACCTGAGACCCAAAGGAAAAGATTATCTTCTTATTACCATTATTATCACTACCTTAATATAATTACATGCTTATTGAAACTTTAATATTCTTTCCCTAAGAATATATTACTTTTAACAATGAGGGTGATTCCTTAAAATGTCAATGTTGTAAATATAATATGAGTACTTGCAATCATTAAATGATTTTCATCTGCATAAATGTATGTCTATAAATTTGCAATATTCTCAGGAAATAAATACTGTGACTGTGAGCAGTATTTTACTAAAAACCAGTTTTTTTTAACAGAAGTTTAACACTTTGATAAAAATTCTAATCAGAATAAAATATGACTAAAATTTAAAAATTTTTCAAAATAACATCCTACTTAAACTTATCCCCAGTTTACACAGATATTATATTTTTCTGTTTTGGAATATATTTTCCATTGTGTATGAAAATATAAATATATTGATAATGTTAATTTTCAATGTTAATTTTCATAAATCTATATATTGAAGTACCTCATTTTTTACATGTTGAAAGAAAAAATTCTTTTGTAAAAGGCTGAAATTAAAGATATCCTTAAGGGTTTTATTAGAATACTAAATGTTGTCAAGTCTGAACATTATATTTAATTGGACCTTTATTTATCACAGTGATCAAATAAGTTAGTAGAATACTTTGAAAAAGACTTAACTTGCAAAGTAGCAGTGGCTCTGTGTTTTTTAAAACCATTAAAGATATGATGAAGCTATTCTGATTAGGCACAGATTCTTATATATATATTTTTTAAATATAATATTTATATATTAAAGGAATTTTATATCCTTCCACTCAAAACAGACCAGGTGTTTAAGAAAATTGTATTACTTTAACAGAGAAAGAATGTCAAATTTTAGTTTTGCATCACTACACCATTAGGTAAACCAATCTTAGTTAGCATAGGTCATAACAGATTAAGATGGATTCCAACAGGGTTTTCTGCTATAAAGTTATTTTCTGTTATCAATATCAATTTATAGATTTTTACATAATAATAGTTTCCCAGAATCAGCTACTTACATTGAAATCTCTGTTTAAAAAATGTTTTTACACACTTGCTACAACCTGTAATTTCTAATAATCTTTTTTAACCATTTTTAATCATATGGTCTAGTTACTCTATCTTAATACAAGTTTCATCTTCACATAAGCTTATTGAATTACAGTCAGCAACAAGCAAAATTTGCTTCCCATATCCCTTCTACCAATTTATATGTCCATTCAAATCTTGTTCTATAAATTTCCACTCTGATTTTATGAACACCAGCCATTTTATCTGAGGACAAAACACACTCCATTAAACAACCTTTCACAAACATTCTCCTTCTTTTCATATCCATTTAAGTCTTGACTTATATCCCACATTCTACTCTCTGGTATACTTGTGAGACATAATTTCAAGGAGAATGTTCTATTTGGCCAAACATCAACAAAAGTTTTAGGCTGATATATTTTACCTCAGAACAAAATAGAAGCAAAAAATTAAAATGTATGTTATCTCAGAAAATTACATATTATATCATAAAATTTCAGGCTCTTTAAATGACTTACATATTTTATTTGTGAGTAAAGTTGAGGTAACATTTCTAGGAAGATATAGCTGGAAGTAGTTTTTCACCAACTTTGGCTCATGGTAAGTCCTACTCTCAAGTTAAATTGTTTTACTTTATCTAAAAGAATATTGGGATATTATTAGAAAAATATGCATATGCATATATAGATATATCATGCAAGCCTTACTTAAGTAATCACAGGATTTGTGGAAATGGAAATGTATAATTGATGGAATCAGAGTTATCAGGCAAGGTACATATATCAAAATTAAAATTATTGGAATTAATTTGATTTTAAGTAATCACTTAAAAACACAGTATATGAAAATTAACAGTAGAGTGTGTTCTATAATATTAAAACTTCTCAGTAAAGTAGCTTAAGATTTTATATTTTGATCTGTCATTTGTATTAAATAATATTGGATTAAAAAAGTCAGTGATGCATAAATTTATCATTATTTGTTATACATTTAGTGCTGTTTTCAATTTTTCTGATTAATTTTGAATAGGAATATAGTGTTATAAGCATGATCTCTGGACTGACATAATCTTGATAAAATCACAGAGCCAAAAAAACATAATGGTTGTGACTCTGGATAAGTTAACTTTAGGTGCACTTTTTATCATCTAAGAAATTTGTACAATAGTGACACCAAGGTATGATATTTTCATCTGGATGAATAGTTAAATGAGAATAAGTATTTATTACAGTGTCAAGTACACTTTAATTATGCAATATATGTGGGCACCTATCACATAATATCAAATAATGACTTACAGCTAATTTACACTTGAAGTCATACTCAGATTCTTTTGCTTTATTTTGAAAACTCTTTATTATGAATATCTAGAAACACTAATTTTTTTAAAAATACCAGATCATTTATAATAACTGATAACATTTTGAAGTCATTTATACATATCACCTGTGATTTCTCAACAGTTTACAGCAGCTTAACACTATAGGAATGAGGAATAACACAACGTGCCTGAATTCATCATTTTGGGATTAACAGAAACTGAAGATATTCAACACATTCTCTTTATGCTTTTTCTCCTAATATACCTGACGACCTTGCTGGGGAATACAGGGATGATACTGATAATTCACTTTGATCTCCAGCATCACACACCCATGTAGTTTTTCTTCAGTCATCTGTCATTCCTTGATATTAGATACTCCAGGGTCATCACCACTTAAACCTTAGAGAACTTACTGACTTCTGACTAGTGTATTTCATCCAGACTTGTATTCTTTTTTGTCTCCTTTGTTGTCACATATACTTCCCTTCTCTCTTCAATGGCCTGTGACTACTATGCAGCTATTTACAAACCTCTACACCACCCAGGTGTTATATGTCTTTGGGACTCTGCTGTGCCCTCATCACTGAATCATATGTGTTTGGTTTCATTGATTAAATAGTGTTTGTTCTATACATGAACAGTTTGCATTTCTGCAAATCCAATGTAATCTATTACTTTTTCTGTGATTTAACCTCAATTTTAGCCCTTTCCAGCTCTGACACTTGTGACACAAAGATCAAGATATTCATTTTTTCTGGTTTTAATGTAAAACCTCATCATAATCTCTGCTTTCTATGTATCCATTCTGTCTTCTATCCTGAAAATTAATTCCACTTCAGGAAAGTGCAAAGCCTTCTCTATTTGTACCTCCCACCTTCTGGGAGTCACTATCTTTTTCAGCACTGTGATTTTTACTTATTTAAAACCAAAGAATTCCTACTTCTTGGGAAAGGTCAAGTTGCCTCTGTGTTTTATGCTATGGTGGTCCCCATGCTGAAACCACTCATTTATAGTTTCAGGAACAAGGATGTGAAAAATGCTTTCAATAGAGTAATGCAGAAGAGAGTGAGCTATAGGCAGGTGAAATGACTCTTTTCTGTCTTTCACATTTGGGTTTTTACTTGTTCACTCGAAATACACTAGCGACCTTTAATTAGCTGGCATTTTTTTTTTGAGATATCTTCACTTATCCAACATGACCTTTAACATGGCCAGGAATATGTTTTAAGAAATGCACATGGTAATTGGAGGACATCAAATATGAGTTATAATTGTGGTTTAAATATATGCAGGTTTTAGGGCAACTAATGTGCAAAAATATAATATGTGGTATCTTTCAACCTGTAAAATAGATGTCCCCATTCTTGTTCAAGTGTCCAAGAACTTTATTATGGATAGTACTTTCAGAAGACATTCCATTTATTCTATAGAAAACAGATAAAACACAGTTGTAGTGTGTGCTGCTTTGAACTGGACAATCCAGGGTTTAGATTACAAATTTGCCTTATGTAAGTCATTGGAACTTTAAATAAATATATGATACTAAACTTTACAAGATAAACAATAAATCTAAATTTTGAGTTATATTAAAGATTATACCAGATGATGCACAAAAGTATTTAATGTCATAGTAATAAATATTGGCCACTATCATCATAATACTTATATTATTGAAAATTTTAAATGCACAATGTTATGAATATTTTCATTGGTACTTTACAAATACTCTTGGTTTTCTTACTCATAAATAAAATGTTAAAAAAGGCAAAAAAAAAAAACCTACAATATTTGATCTTAGTGCAAACTATAATCTTGTGGTAGAATTAAATTATAGAAAAAAGTACTTGTGAATAATGAAGATAATCAGAATATATTTTAAATTATTAAAGAAAATAGAACCATAAAAAACTGTTTGAATAGTTTTATTCATGGTCTTCTAGACTAATCTTAGGTATGTGCATGTACATATTACACAAATATACACAATTTTAGCCATTTTCTTCTTCTCTTTTGTAGCTTTTGGTTCCATTCATCACTATAAACTTCAGTCATTCCTCTGTTATATAAATTTAGAATATAAATGCTTTCTTGGTGCATGAATGAAATGGGGTATATCATCTAGCTATGCTTTAAGACCTGAAGTTTAGTAAATTATTGAGATTAACTATATGCATACAGTAATATTTCTTTGTATCTAACTGCTGATGAAATTATTTAAAAACCCTAGTATTCAATGATTGTCAACTAGCTTCATTAATTAGTGTTTCTTTGTGTAATTTTGGTATTATTTTAAAAATCATATCCTTTGCCCTGATTTCTACAAGTCTGTTATGTTTTTTAAAAGAAATAAATTCTTCAGTTAAATTATTGCTTTTTTCATTTCAACACTTTTAATAGAGTAAGGTCTAATTTAATGACCTTCTATAAATTTTATCAAGTATTTTCCTAAAATTTCCTTTAAATATTCCTCTACATAATCTGAAAATGCAGTTTTTATTTCTTGTGCTATTCAATGAACATTTAAGAAAGTATGTGCCTTCATTATCCAAGTATTTTATTATTTTTATTTAAATGTTAGCAATGTTTGTTAATTATATTCTTTTATATTAAAGTGATTTGGAATTATTTGATTTATGTTAATATTTTCTTTGTAGAATTATATTTGTTCATTTTCTTAAATTATTTTTAAAAGATTAAAATAAAGTTCAACCTTTGTTTTAGGAGAAAGTGTTAACAACTTGTCACAAACTTATCATTGTTCAATAATTTATTCAAATATTAAAATATGCATTATTTGCCTCAAGAGCCTGAATATATATAAAATTTTGTGTTATGATATATTTTGCTCTGAAATAAATACTGCTTATTGATTTTATTTTTACAGAGATTCTGACATTTTGTTTGCATTTAAAGATGTCTTGGATAAGTATTTATTTTTTATTAAAAAATTTTTACACTAATCTTTCATGTTGTACATGCATGTGTCTTCTCTGTTTATTAATGTAATATTTGTTTTTATTTAAAAATTGTAGCAAATTGACAAACATTTTACTTTGATTTGAATGACAAATATTTTATATATACTTTAAAGTTTATAACTGAAAAATGTATTAAAAATTTAAAAGAGTTATAAAAACCTTCATGATTGGAGTTTTTTAAAAATTTTATTCTGTTACCACACATATCTTCTAATATTTCTCCTTTTTAATCACTTTCAAATATATATTTCATTGCTAGTAATTTATTCACAATATTTTGCTACCATCATCATCATTCATAATAAATTTTTTCTATTATTTAAAACAGGAACCCTGGACAATTTATTGTGCCAATATTTTTATTATGACTAGAGTTTAGTCCAATTATATTTAAAGGATACACATTGCTCTGGAGGGAGATGGACAGCGCAGATTGCTTTGGAAGGATTTGTGAGTTTTTTCCCTGCCTGTGGTGGTAAACACAGAAGGCTGAGCCCTACCCTCAGGGAAAAAGCCAGGTTTGAGCCTCAACTCCTGTCGGCAACCCGGTGAGAGGGGAGCATTCTGTGAGACTGGGAGGATTCTCATGGAGGTTTGAGACGGCTTTCCTTTCTGTGGATATGGCTGCCTGGGACCTCTTGCAGCTTTGGGGAACAAAATAGCTGGCTTGAAGTGGCACCAGGCTGAGATGAGTGATGAATGTGCTGAGGAAGGTTGATTTGCCCAGAATCCCAGGGATGCGCCACAACGCCCATCGGCAACCCCGTGTGAGGGATCATATTCCAAGAGTGCGAGGGCTGACAGAAGGGAGAGAGGGGTTTCCTTTCTGTGAATTTGGCTCATGGACCACCTCATAGTTTGGGGAGCGGGTAAGCCGGCTAGAAGCAGCGCCAGGCTGAGCAGAGAGGTGAATCTACTGAAGAAGCCTGATTTACCCAAAAGCCCCGTGATACTCAGGCTTGGTTCCAGAAGGGGCAGAGTCAGACAATTTTTTCATCCTGCACTGACAAGAATAGGAGCTTCAGCTCCCTTAGGAGGCAAGGAAGTGGGAAGTGCTTGATTAGTTTCCACGAGCCTAGTTAGGGTCCCCTCAGTGAAGGGGGTGGTCTAGAAGAGGACTTTTTTAGGTCACTTATTTCATAAAAAAAAAAAAGGTGAAGAAGACAGTCACTTTAAAAAATAAACAAAGAATTTTACTTTTTAAATTTATTTTAATACCTTAATTCTGCCTGAAAACCTGCAGATAGCACCTTGCAGGGCAATTGATTGATGAACACAAGCAGGCAGAGAGGTTCCACAAGAGCCCAAGAAGGAACACTGTTCTTCTTTGGCTTTATTTGACTCCTTGCTTGTGTGGTTGAGTGGTTGTTCTTTGTTTATCTGCTGTCTCTTGCTTTTCTTTCCTCTTTCCTACCCCCTTCTTTTTCCTTTCATTCTTTTTATTTATTTTTAGTTTTTTTTAATTAGGTGCTGCTATCTTCTCTCTTCTTTGCTGTGCTTCTTCAGTGATTTCCCATCCTCTGTCTATATTGATTTTATTTCCCAACGCTATCTCTTTTACTTCCTTCATCTTTCTGCCTTCTGCTTTCTGTTGTGGTTCTTACATACCACTTTTTTTCATTAGCCCAAAACTTCAAGGGTGTCATTTTCTATTCTATCTATTTTGTTTTTTTCATTTTTTATTAATATTAACTTTTTCCTTTCAGCCCTTTCTTTACTCTTTCTCTCCTCATCATTCTAGCCTCCTAAATCATTATATATATTTTCCTCTATTTGGTTTCCCAGTCCATTGTAGGTACTCCACTTTCTTTCCTATTACTCTACACTGCCTACATCAGTTAAATATTCATTTTACTAAGTCTTATGCGGCCCCTCTTCCAACTTTTTCCAATATAGCTATTATCTGTTTTCCTTTCTCACATCTTTCAATTCCTCTGGCCCTAATCTTTTGCCTTCAAGGGAACATAGAAAGAAGCAAGGAAATAAAATAAGAAAGAAAAAGTGTCAAAGAGAAAACTTAACACACACACAGAACCACAAGCTAAATAAAACTCTAGAGCAGAGAGAGAAGCTAATCAACTGAATGAACCCATTAAGATAAAATGATGACTAGAGGGCAACAAAAAATTACAAACCACACGGAGAAACAGGAAGACATGGACCAGGCCTATGAACAAACTAAAAGCCAGGAAGAGATGCAGAACATCAAAAAACTAATCAAAGCTTTCCAAACAAATATTATGGATCAGTATAATGAAGTGAATGAAGAGATTAAGGATATTAAGAAGACACTGGGAGAACATACTGAAGAAATTTTAAACATACATAAAAAGATAACGGGTATCATGGTGATCAATGGCACAATGCAAGAAATCAAAAAGACACAGGATTCACATAACAGCAGATTTGAACAGGCAGAAGAAAGAATTACTGAAGTGGAAGACAATACATCTGAAATCAAACAGATAGTAGAGCAGATAGACAAAAAGATATAAAAAATACAGCAGGGACTCAGGGATTTAACTGAGAACACAAACACACAAACATATGCATTATAGGCGTCCCAGAAGGAGAAGAGAAGGGAAAGGGAACAGAAGGAGTGTTGAAGAAAATAATGGCTGAAAACCCTAATGAGAGATAAGGATGTACAAGCCCAGGAAACACAGCACACCACAAACAGTATAAATCCCAACAGGCCAACCCCAAGACATATACTTTTCAAAATATCCAATGCTCAAGACAAACAGGAAATACTCAAGGCTGTAAGAGAAAAGAGAGCCATCACATACAAGGGAGGCACAATAAGATTAAGTGCTGATTTCTCATCTGAAACTATGTAGGCAAGAAGACAGTGGTATGACATAGTCATCAAAGTACTAAGAGAAAAAACTTCCAGCCACGAGTTCCCTATCCAGCAAAACTGGCATTCAAAAATGATGGAGAGTTCAAAATTTCACAGATAAACAGAAATTAAGAAAATATGACAATAAGAAACCTGCACTTCAAGAAATACTAAAGGAAATTCTACAAGTGGAAAGGAAAAAACAATTGAGAGACAGTTGGAGGAGAGTGTAAGAACAACTTAAAGGACAAAAACATAAACAAAAATAATATATGACATACATTAACCCAATGAAAATTTGTTGTGAATAATAACACTGAATGTTAATGTATTAAATTCTCCACACAAGAGACACAGATTGGCAGAATGGATAAGGTAATATGACTCATCTATATGTTATCTACAAGTAACCTACCTTCAACCCAGGGATTCAAGGAGGCTGAAAGTGAATGGCTGGAAAACAATTTTACAAGCAAACAATAGCCAAAAAAGGGCAGGAGGAACTATTCAAATATCAGACAAAATAGACTTTAAATGCAAAACTATTGTAAGAGACAAAGATGGACACTATATATTAGTAAAAGGGGTAATGTCTCAAAAAGAGATAACAAGCATATACATTTATGCACCTAATTAGGGTGCCTCAAAATATATGAGGCAAACTCTGGAAACACTAAGTGGAGAAATACATGCCTCTACAATTATAGTGGGGGAGTTTAATACACCATTATCACCCTTAGAACATCTAGACAGAGAATCAATAAAGAAAAAAGACTCTAAATAATGCATTAGAGGACATGGATTTAATAGACAGAACACTATACCTAAAAAACAGCAGGATTTACATTCTTCTCAAGTGTACATGGATCATACTCCAAGATAGACCACATGCTAGGTCACAGAACAACTCTCAATGAAGTCAAAAAGATTGAGATTATACAAAATAATTTATATGACCACAATGGAATGAAATTGGAAATCACTAAGGGCCAGAGACACAGATTAGGCACAATAATTTGGAAGTTAAACAACACACATTTAGACAAACAGTGAGTCAAGGAGGAAATCTCAAAAGAAATCAGGAACTACCTTAAAACTAATGAAAATGACAACACAACATATCAAAACCTATGGAAAGCAGACAAAGCTGTCCTGAGAGGGAAGTTCATAGCCATAAATACTTATATTAAAAAAGAAGAAAGAGATAAAATTGAATACCCAACTGCACACTTGGAGGAAATGGAAAAACAACAACAAACTAAACCTAAAGGACATACACAGAAGGAAATAACAAAGATTAGAGCAGAACTAAATGAAATAGAGAATAAGACAGCACTAGAAAAAATAAAAGCAAAAGCTGGTTCTTCGAGAAGATCAATAAAATTGACAAACCCTTAGCCAGACTAACAAAGAAAAAGAGAGAACAGATGCAAATACACAAAATAAGGAATGAGCAAGGAGATATCACTACTGACCCCACAGAAATAAAGAATATTATGAGGATACTTTGAAAAATTATATGCCAACAGAATAATAATTTAGAGGAAATGGACAAATTTCTACAAACTCACAAACAGCCTACATTGATGAAAGAAGTAATTGATGAACCCAACTGTCCAATTACAAGGAACGAGATAGATTCAGTCATCAAAAACCTCCCAACTAAGAAGAGCCCAGGGCAAGATGGCTTCACAGCTGAATTCTCCCAAACATTCCAAAAAGAGCTAACACCAATCCTGCTTAGGTTCTCTGAAAAAAATAGAAGTAGAAGGAATATTGCCTAACTCATTCTATGATGCCAATATTAACCTAATACCAAAGCCAAACAAAGATACCACTAGAAAGGAAAATTAGGGACCAATTTCTCTAATGAATCTAGATGCTAAAATCCTCAATAAACTACTTGCTAATCACATTCAACAACATATCAAAAGGATTATACATGATGACCAATTGGGTTTCATCCTGGGTATGCAAGGATGGTTCAATATAAGAAAATCAATCAATGTAATACACCACATAAACAGATTGAAAGAAAAAAATCACATGATCATCTCTATAGATGCAGAAAAGGCATTCAAAAAATACAGCACTCTTTCCTGATAAAAACACTGCAAAAGATAGAAATAGAAGGAAACTTTCTGAATATGATAAAGGGTATATGTGAAAAACCCACAGCGAACATCATCTTCAATTGTGAAATTCTAAAAGTCTTCCCTCTGAGTTCAGGAGCAACACAAGAATGCCCACTATCACCACCCCTATTTAACATTGTCTTAGAAGTACTTGCTCAAGCACTGAGGCAAGAAAAATATATAAAAGGCATCCAAATTGGAAAAGAAGAAGTAAAAATTTCATTATTTGCAGATTACATGATCCTATTTGTAGAAAGCCCTGAGAAATCTACAACAAAGCTTCTACAACTTATAAAGGAGTTCAGTAAAGTCACAGGGTATGAGATCAATGCTCAAAAATTAGTAGCATTTCTGTACACCAATAATGAGCAATCTGAGGAGGAAATCAAGAAAAAAATACTGTTTACAACAGTAACTAAAAGAATCAAAAACCTAGGAATAAATTTAACTAAGGATGTAAAGGACTTATATACAGAAAATTACACAACTCTCTTAAAGGAAATCAAAGAAGACTTAAATAAATGGAAGAATATTCCCTGTTCATGGATAGGAAGAAAAAACATCATCAAGATGTCTATCCTACCCAAACTAATCTACAGATTTAATGCAATCCCAATGAAAATCAATATTGTATTTTTTAAGGTATTGGAAAAACTAATTACAAAATATATTTGGAAAGGTAAAACACCCCAAATCACCAAAGACATATTGGAAAAGAAAAATCAAGTAGGAGATATCACATTGCCTTTCTTTTAAACATACTACAAAGCTACAGCGCTCAAAACTGCATGGTATTGGCACAAGGATAGACATACTGACCAATGGAAGTGGATTGAGAGTTCTGATATAGATCCTCGCATACACAGTCATCTGATATTCGACAAGGCCACAAAGCCCACTCAGTTGAGAGAAAATGGCCTCTTTAACAAGTGGTGCTTGGAGAACTGGATATCCATATCCAAAAGAATGAGAGAGGAATACCATCTCACACCTTATACAAAAATCAACTCAAGATGGATCAAAGATCTAAATATAAGAGCCAAAACCATAAAGACTTTGGAAGATACTGCAGGGAAGCATCTACAGTACCTTGTAATAGGAAATGGTTTCATGTACTTCACACGCAAAGCATGAGCACCACAAGAAAAAAATAAATAAATGGGATCTCCTCAAAATTAAAAACTTCTGCATCTCAAAGGATGTTATTAATAATAATATAAAGGCAGTCTACCCAATGGAAGAAAATATTTGGCAACAATATATCTGATAGGAGCTTAATATCCTGCATATATAAAGAAATCCTACACCTTGAAAATAAAAAAACAACCCATTTAAAAAATGGGCAAGTGACCTGAAAAGACACTTCTCCAAGGAAGAAATATAAATGGCTAAAAATCACATGAAAAAATGCTTGACATTGGTAGCTATTAGGGAAATGCAAATCAAAACTACATTGAGATACCATCTTACGCCCATCAGAATGGCAGCTATTAAAAAACAGCAGTGTATAAGTGTTGGAGAGAATTTGGAGGATTATGAACCCTCATCCACTGCTGATGGGATTGTGGAATGGTCCAGCCGCTGTGGGGGGACAATTTGGCAGTAGCTCAGAAAAATAACAATAGATCCTCTGTATGATCCTGTGATTCCACTGCTGGGTATATACCCAGAAGAACTGAAAGCAAAGACACAAGCAGATATATGCACCTCATTGTTCAAAGCAGCATTGTTCACAATTGCCAAAAGTTCGAATCAGCCTCAATGCCCATCAACAGATGAATGGATAAACAAAATGTGGTACATACACACAATGGAATATTACTCAGCTGTAAGAATGAATGAAGTGCTAACACACTGAATAACATGGATGAATCTTGAAGACCTTATATTGAGTGAAGCAAACCAGGTATTGAAGAATGAACAGTATATAACTTCACTGATTTGAATTGAGAAAAGTTAGCAGTCTCTGAGAACCATTGTCTGAAAGATAGGTTAACAAGAGAGAGAAAGAGAAGAGAAGTTTGTGAGCTATCACCCATATGTATATAATCTATTGTAAAGGGATAGAGAATAGTTGCATATTGAAGGATAGGACAGGTGTGTAGTGATATTACTGTGTTTGGTGATTCTGGTTTGACAAGTGGGTAGATTGGGAAGGGCAGGTAGAATACCAGGATACTGGGGGGAGAGATGGGAGAGGGATTAGGTCAACATGGGATTTGTGGGTATGTAATTGAAATTGCAGGAGTAGGAATGCTGTTATGATAATATGACAAGGTAGTGTCACTGGTTTAGGGTGTCATCTGGTGGGGCATTCAAGATGGGGCTCATCTGGAGTAGGCTTCTGGCGAGTGTGTGAGTGTTCATCCTGCCATAATGTGTTGTGTTGGGGAATGGAGACCCACATGGTGAGTGGGAAGGGGATGGACCCCCATCTCTGGGAGGACTGATTCACCTAGAAACAGACAAGTGGGTGTCTCTTGGGTGCAAGGATGTATTCTAACAGGGGAGAATACTCAGTGTGTCAAGACCTCTTGTTGCAAGTAACTATGAATCTTGTTATCCAATGAGTCAAGACAGGGGGGTGTCATATGCCCTAGGGGGATGGGGAGGAAGGAACAGAAAAGATCAAACGGGGAGTTTAGTGCTCAGGGGAAATGTTTTCCATTACCTTACAATAATGGACACAGGACATGGTAAACGTCAACCAAAATTATTAAACTGTACCATCTAAATTGTAAACTATATTGTAAACCATTGACAATGTTTAGTAGCTGTGTTTCACTATCTGCATAAGAGTTATAACAATGCTACCACCCACATACAAAAAGTTTTTAATATTACGTGAGGAAAGGGGGAGGAGGTTGGGGATATGAGAGTCTCTAGAATTCTGTTTGTGACTTTGCTGTGACCTAAAACTTCTTTGAAATTAAATCAAAATTTGGGAGACATGGGAGTGAGAGGGGGAAGGTGCCATGGTACAGACTGGACACCTCATAATGCAGTGATAAAAGGAAAAAAATTAATATTTTTTCCCATTTTTTTAATGTCCCAATCCTTTAATTATACTTTCTTTTTAGTCTTTTTCTTCCTGAGTTTCCATGTATTTTATCTCTTGCATTTAAGCTTATCATTATTATTTCATTTTCCTATTAATTGTATTTGGCTATTATATGGGCTTCATCTTCAAGGAAGGTTTAGATCACAGAAGGGTTACAATTGGGTCTGCAGAGGTCATTGGTAAGGGGTGTCTGAGATTGCAGATTCATGGGAGGAAGTTCATCTGAATATACATGAAAGATACATAAAATTTCCAAATGATCAAGAAGAGTGGGGCATGGTCACAGTGGGTGGACAATAACTCAAATGAGGGAATACTGAACTCCCAGCCTGGAGAGCTCTGCCACATTCTCCAAGGGAGCAGCAACAGTTCCCCAAGTTCAGGGGCAGTGTCTGGTAAAGGAGGATGGTCCACTAATGGGTTCTTGTTATTGATGTCTGGCCTTAGGAGTCTTTGCTCTTGTAATTGTAACTTAGCCTACTGTTATGGGGTGCCTAAGGGTGGCCACCTGAGAGCCTCCTTGTTGCTCAAATGTGGTCTCTCTCTAAGCCAAACCTTCCCTCCAGGGATGAGCCTCCCTGGCAATGAGGGATTAACACCAAGTGCCAACTGACAATATGACTTGAAAAAGACCTTGAATAAAAGGGGGAAAAGTTAAAGACAAATGAGTTCAAGTGGCTAAGAGACTTCAAAGTGAGTTGGGAGATCATCCCGGAGGTAAGACTTATGCACAACTCCGTAGGATTTCATAGAACACCAAAGTGGATATCACCCCACACTGAGAGCTCTGGAGACACCCAGGTCCTTTATAAGGGGGGATAGCTCCAGAGATTGATGCCTTTTTAGTGGGCTATACTTTGGAATCAGTGCTCCTGAGAGTGACAGAGTTGGACTCAAATAAGTCCTCCCTGCACATGGTCCATCAGTCCCTTCTATTCAAACCTATATGTGATGCTGGAGCTTGTAGGTGTACTTTCAGAGACTGGAGCCTTTGGCCTGCCCATGTGTCAGCTGTGCCTGGAATCTCAGTGGAGCTGCAACTCCTACTCTACAGCTCAAAGGACTCACTCAAGTCACCCGGTGTCGAGATGATGATGGTCAATGGCCATCCCAGGGAATTGAGAGAGTCTTCAGCTGCAGGCAGGATAATCCCATCCATCATACCCATGGGATATAAGCCCCCCCTCACTTGGAGGTGGAGTGGACATCACCATCCCAAACTCATCAGGATTGGGGGAAGAGCAAGGGACTAGATTGGACTCACTGGTATTCTGTTGTAATCATATTGTGATTCAAGTAATGGAAGAAATTACAACAATGAGGTAGAGCCAGTGGCCAGTGGATGCTTTCGAGGCAGGGAATGGAAAAGCAATTGTAATACAGGGGCTTTTTTGGGACTTGGGAATTATCTTGAGTGACATTACAATGACAGATATAGGCCATTTTACATCAGCATATAACATGCAGAACTATGTGGGCAAAAGTGTGGTCTACAATGTGAACTATGGTCCATACTTAATTGCAAAGCCCCAGGATGTGGATATCCATTGCAGGTGATGTGCCACACTAATGAAAGATGTTTATTTGGAATGTTATGGGAGGTGTGGGAGGTGGGGAACATGGGAATCCTTGTAATTTTTGTGTAACATTTATGTAATCTAAGCATCTTTTAAAATATAAAAAAATAAAAAATAAAATAAAATAATTTCAAAAGAGTTATAGAAACCTCCATGATTGGAATTTTTTAAAAAATTTTATTCTGTTACCACATGTATCTTCTAACATTTCCCCCTTTTAATCACTTTCAAATATATGTTTCATTGCTAGTAAGTATATTCACAATATTTTGCCACCATCATCATCAACCATAATAAAACTTTTTCTATTATTTAAAACAGAAACCCTGGACAATTTATTGTACCAATATTATCATTATGACTAGAGTTTAGTCCAATTATATTTAAAGGTACTACTGAGACCACAGGATTTTCTTCTGCCATTTTTACTGTTTGGACTTTGCAAATCTTAGTTTTTCCAACCCCTCAATTCGTTCGCTACTGTCTATTTCATATATATTTTTAGTGTTCCAAATTGAGTCCATTTTCATTTCCTTCTGTATATTTAGATGAAAAAATAAAAAACACTTTATTGCTTTATAGTCACTCAAGATATTTCATAAATTACAATAGTTAGTTTGGGTTTTCTAAATTGTTTTGTTTCATATATTTATTTCCTGTTCATAGATTTCAACCTAATATCTGCTTTCTTTGATACCTCATTTGAACATTTATCTTTTTTGTGACTTTATTATTTCTATCAATTTCATGAATTTTTTTGTCTGCTATTAGCAATTGCAATGGTGAAAGAAGGAAAGCTTTCCCACTGAGATATGGAAAAAGGCAAGGATGCTCATTGTCACCACTGTTATTCAGTATTGTACTAGATGTTCTACCTATAGCAGTTAGGCAATAAAAAAGAAATAAATGCAACCAAATAGGAAAAGAAGAAGTAAAACTTTCACTGTTTGCTAATGATATGATCCTATACCTAGATGTGGGATTCTTCTGATCTTTACTTCTAAACAGTTTAGAGGCCAGTTCCCCTGCCCATGCAGAAAAAGTCAACACTATCAGTTCCTGCTGAAAACAGTAGGGACATTCTTACTTTACACTGTTACTTAATTAGAGCTTTCTGTCTCTCCATTATCTTCTACACAGCCTGAAACTTTCTGAGCCCCTGCACATACACACTGACCTTGTGCTTTGTGAAAAGAAAATAAAAATGGTGACAAGAGTCAGCAAAGAAGGATAGTTTCTTCAACTGTTGTTCTCCTCATGTCTCTCAACCTTCGTGTGCAGAGTAATTATTTGCACCATTGCAGGCTCTGCTAGACAGATCCCAGCAAGACTTTTCAGGATGGATTTCTACACTTAGAAAATCCCAAAAAATCCAAAACAAGCTACTGGAAACTTATTGAAGAGATTGGGAAAGTGGTGGGATAAAAGATTAATATGCAAAAGTCAATAGTGATTCACTACTAATGAGAAATGTAAAGAGGAAGTCAGTAAAGAATATTCCCTTTCCATAGCCACTAAAGGATTCAACTATTTAGTAATAAACTTAACCAAGGTCATAAAGGAGCTGTGTTCAGAAAACTACAAAACTTTGCTAATGAAAAACAAAGAAGACTTAAATAAATGGAAGGACATTCTGTGTTGATGGGCTGGAAGAGTAAATATTGTTAAGATGTCAATTCTACACAAACTGATTCACAGATTCAACCCAATCCCAATAAAAATTCCAACAGCCATTTTTTCAAAAATAGAAAGCCAATTATCTAATACATTTGGGAGGGCAAGGGGCCCTGAAAAATCTAAATGTCTTTAAAAAAAAGAACAATGTTTGCAGACTGTCACTCCCTGACTTTAAGACATATTATTTAGCTACAGTGGTTAAAAAGAGCATGACACCATCATAAAGATTTAATTCATATTAGTGAGATCAAACAATATTTGTCGTTTTGTGTCTGGCTTATTTCACTAAACATAATGACTACAAGGTTCATCTATATACTTATTGACCAATGGACCTGAATAGAGTACTCAGAAATAGACTTTTGCATCTACCATCAAGTGATTTTTGACAAGGCTATCAAACCCACCCAGCTGGGTCAGAATAGACTATTCAACAAATGGTGCTGGGTGAACTGGATATTCATGACTAAAAGAAGCAAGAAGGACCCCTATCTCACACCTTATACAAAAATTAAATCAAAATGGAACTAATACTTAATATAGAAGTTACAACATAAAACTCCTAGAAGAATATGTAAGAAAACATCTTTAAGATCTTGTGGTATGTGATGATTTCTTGAACCTTACACCCAAAGCACAAGCAATAAATGAAAAAACAAATAAATGGGACTTCTTCAAAATTAAAAATTTGTGCTTTAATTGACTTTGTTAACACGGGGGAAAGGCAGCCTACTCATTGGGAGAAAATGTTTGGAAACCACATATCTGATAAGGGTTTGATCCCATATTACATAAAGAAATTATAGAACTCAATGATAAAAAGATGAGCAACTCAATTAAAAAATGGACAAAAGACTTGAACAGAAATTTTTCCAAAGAGATATAAAAATGGCACGAATGCACATGAAAGGATGAACAACATTACTAGCTATTAGTTAAATGAAGTTCAATGCTACAATAAGATATTATTCCATGCCATACAGAATGGTCATTCTTACAAAGATGGAAAACTACAAATTCAAGAGAGACTGTTGAGAAATAGTAATATTTCCTCACTGTTTGTGGGAAAGTAAAATTGTCCCACTTCTGTGGAGGACAGTTTGGTGGTTCCTCAAAAAGTTAAATATAGAACTGCCATATGATCTGGCAATCCCACTACTAGGAATATATTCAGAAGAATTGAATGCAAGGATGGGAACAGACTTTTGCACACTGATGTTCATAGTGACATTATTCATAATTGCCAAAAGATGGAAACAATCCATCAACCAATGAATGGATTAAAAATGTAACATATGTGTATGATGAAATACTATTAATTTATAAGACAAAATGAACTTGTGATATATATGACAACATAGATTAACCTTGCAGTCATTATGTTTAGTAAAATAAGCCAGACACAAAATGACAAATATTATATGGTCTCACTGATATGAACTAAATAAAACGAGTAAACTCATTGATTTGAACTATTCAATATAGGTTACTAGGAGATAGAATGTGGATGGAGAAGGGTGTAGCTGATGCTGAATGTATACAGAGTGTTTAATAGGGGGAATTAAGTATGTGGGTAGATGGTTAGAATTGATGATGGCACATTACTGTGAGTTTATTGAACACTGCTGATTTATGAATGTGATTGTGGCTGAGGGGGATTGCCTAGGGAGGTTAATGTCAGTTGAAAGAAAAATAGAGGATAATCTAGGGACTGTATACTATAGTGATTTCAATGGTGGATATTGATTGTGGTTAATGATACAAATGCAGGAATGTTCCTCTATTACATAGTGTTAAGAATGTGGAGATATGTCAGGATATATAACTAATTATTGTAATAGTTTTCCAGCAATATCAAACAAGGTACTATATCAATGCAAAGTGTCAATAATGGAGGGTATGACACAATAAAGGATGTTTCCTTTTGGAGTAATGAAAATGTTCTGAAGTGGATTGAGCTGATCACAGCACAATGCTGAGATGAAACTGAGAGCCACTGAATGTACACTTTGAATGGATTGTACAAGACAGAGAGATGTATAACACAGTGAACCATGTGGTGAATGATGGTCTTTGGTTAACATTACAAATATGAAAATATTTTCTCATTTAATATAATAAATATACAATACTAACACATAGTATTAATAGAATGGTTTGTTGGGAAAATACACCAAATATAAACTATGGATTATAAATAGCAGTATTATTATGATGATATTCTTTCATCATTATATCAAGTGTAGCAAAAATGTAAAGTGTTGGTGGTCAGGCAATGTATGGGCATCCTGAATGGCATGCATGATTGTTTTGTTAACTCACAACTTAAAATAAAATAATAAAATAAAATAAAATAATCTCTGCACTGAGATAAAAAGACACAAATAATATTATAGATCATTTTTTTTTATTCCATTTGTCTGAGACTCACTTCCTCTGAGATATTTGTATGACTTTCTGCTGAATCTATTTCAGATTGTTCAAATGTATTCTTATCCTTGATGAATTTTCTATTAATTATTTTTAAGACAGAAAGCCTTACTCCCTCCATGGACCCCCCTCCAACTAGTTTTCCTCCATATCAGTTATAATCATCTGTATACATGGACTCGGTTGATTACTACTCACATGCCACACAATAGAACATCATTCTTGTTAGATTGACCTCCTCACGGGTTACTCCAATGGCTCACTCCCAGCACAGGTCCTTTGCACTGACTGGTGATTCCCTTGTTTATAACACTCTCCTTTCATGTATATGTATTACTTACTCTTCTCCCTTTAAATCTTTGATAAAATGCCAACATTGTATTGAGTCATTCCTGACCACATTATTCCCTATTGATTTGTTATGCCTTTGCCCCCAAATCTTTCACCACATAGTCTGTCCTATGTTTTAATTTATTAAATATTAATTTTCACATTCTAACATGGCATTTTACTTATGTCTCTATATTCCTATGTATCTCCAAGATAGAATATGGGGCACAAGTACACAAATATCTTTAATTATTTGCTATAATGTGTGTACAGTATCTGGTACATAGTAAATATTCATAAAATATTTAATGAAAAATTTAATAAAATGAGTGGCATAATGAACAAAACACATCAAATTTCTAAATACTCCAGCAATGCAACACTGCCCACAAATTTATTAATATATTTGATAATTTTACATTTGTATAACAACATTTGAAACTTTCCTTCCCAGCATCTATGAGTCATTTATAAAAACTGATTACAAATAATTCCTAAATTTTCAAAATTTAACCTATAATAATACTACATCTGAAAAAAGTAAAATCATTTTAAAATTAATGTTCACAACATAAAAACTGCAGGAACTTTCAATTTGAAACTTTAAAGAAAACCAAAATTTTTCTGAGTCAAAGAAAAAATAAAATATTTAACTATAGAATGTTTATACAATGGATGGCAATATGAACAGCACATAGCAGTGCATATAGGATAAATGATCACTCAGATGATTAATGGAAGCATGAAATAGAAAATTTAATCATAAATTGAGCTAGAGGATCTAACTCTATCATCTTTGACATCAGTAAATATTTAAAAATTTTTATTAGATTGTGACTTTTGCCATGTTAGTATAAGTGGTAGAAGAATTCTCTTGTCTCCCCAAAAAACTCTAAACCTGAAGAAAATGCAGGTGAAAACTGTTTACAATCATTGGAATCACACATGACAGGTCAGTTATTCATGAGATAATTGAAATATATGAGAAGTGCCTCCTGACTTTCTTGTCTTTCTGTACTACTTGTTTACCAGGGAGTTGCAGAAACAAGCAGAGTATAAATGTATTTAATATATAAAGAGGAAGAGATTTCAAATTACACCAGGTGAAGAAATGGCACATTAATGATAGGGTATCAAAAGGAGATATCCAAATTCTCTGGGATTCTCTGTAGGTCCTTAACTGATGTTGAGTTGTATAAGTGCCGAGAAAGAACCAACAGGTTAGGAGAGGCTGCTTCAGGGGTATGAGCAGTACATAAATACTAGCAGTCATGACTGACAGAGAGAAGCTGGATTTATGGCCTAGACCGTATGGCAAATATCATTGATAAACTCAGGCATGTAATTAAGACATAAGAAAAAACATGGCCACATACTAGAAGAAGGATAATGCCCTACAGTAAATACCGTACCTAAAATTGAGGATAAAATGAAATAGAGCTTCCTTAAGAAAGAATAACACAAATCATGGGAGGCTGAAAAGGCATTGACAGGAATATTTTACCTGGGAGGAGAAAACGCAATACCCTTTATAGAAAGACAACACATTCAAGATTCCCTACAATATATCATTCACAAATACAGCATATTATATGAAAAATAACAAACATAAGGCAAAGCAAAAAATGTGAAGCATATTAATGAAAGAAAATTTAATAGAAAGTGATTTCGAGATGAACTTAAAATTTTAATTAGCAGCCAAGTACCTTAAAACAGTTTTAAACATGTTTAATGGATAAGGATTAGATGATACTAATGAGGAAATATATGTGTGAAATCACAGCAGAAAAAAAAGCAGGTTAAAATAAAATAAACTAAGTAGAAATTCTAGGAAGTAAAAGGTAAAAAATCATAACAAAATTTTTGCCAGAAGGACTCAAGAGCAAATTGGCAGCTATTGAAGTGAGTATCACTTTTTTCCAAGTATAATAGGGAGTCGTGTAAAATTACAGCTTCCCACCAAAGTGAGAGGGATATCTCAGGCCAAAGGAAGACTAAGACAAGTACAGATTGACAAGCAAAGGAATATTTATGGGGAGCTTATATGGGGAAGCTCTTCACACGGTGGTAGACCCAAGCCTGTTCATGGTCTATGTCCTCATCCGTGGCAGTGGGCTGAGAGTGTGGTTCTTCCAAGACTTCAGTCCATTTGCCACAAACCAAGGGTTTTTTTTAATACTACATTTCTTCCTGTGGATGAGGGAGCTAGATTAAGAAATGCAATGCTCAGAACAAATTAAAAAGGAACGGAAATTCACAATGTTTCTCAGCAGGGCAGAAGTTAGATTTTCATAGTAACTACATGAAACTAGCATCTACAATGATTGCCAGCAGAGCTGAAATTACATCTTTACATTAACTATGTAAAATTAGCATTTGCAATGATTGTCAGTAGGGATGAAGTTACTTTATATCTATACAGCAATTATGTAAGGGATCTATTGATATGAAGGTTTTCAAGCAGTTCACAGAACAGATTATACTTTAGAGTTCCTGGGAGAGAAGTCCAAGCATACAATATTTACTTGTATCAGTCATGAGCTCACAAACATTTATTTCTCAAGGCTTGCTGTGTAAATTTTAAGAAATGAAATACTGCTGGGACTACAAGGTGAAGTAATAAGAAGGGTTGTGGGAAAAATGCAAAGCCATATAAACTACATCAATAAACTTGAAACCAGATAAATAATTATTTTTCAAACTGAGGAGATAAGAGAAAAACAACAACAGCAGCACTGTTCAAATAAACAAGAACAGATCCTACATGGTTCAAAAACATTGACTAAAAAGTGGCTGAAATAATATAAATTTTGGAGATTAATATCAACTTAGAGATCTAAGAAATTCTGAACCTCCCAAACAAGTTAAATCCAATAATCAACATCCATACACCACTCACCTCTCCCACACAGTATCACATCATAATGAAGCAGAATAGGGCAGGGACAACAGAGAACATGACTGGTTGGAGGAGAGGTGCTTGAAAGTTTGGGGTAGTGGGGATCAGGGAACATATCACTTAAGGTTGGATTCCCATAAGAAGCAGTGAGATTAGAAGAGGAAGAAAACAATAAAGTGTGAGAAGGTAAAATGAAAAATAATTGTATATCTTGTGAAAAAAAAAGGGTGAAATTCACCTGTGATATGGAGAAAATGAATGAAAGCTCAAAACTTTTCTTTCCAGAAGCCCTGCAGTAGAAGAAAAATTAAAAGAGTTCTAAAGAATGAAGAAAATAATATCAGAGGAAAATCTGAATCTACAAAGAAATATTAAGAGTGCAAGCCATGGGAAATATGTGAAATTTCTATAAAAGACAACTGTGTACAATAAAAATACTAGCATTGTACTTGCAGGTTTGTGATATGAAGGAACAATAGCTAGAACAACAAGGAGCAGATGAAATTAGAAATTAATAAGGTTCTTGTATTTTATATGAAGAGGTGAGATTATATTTTTCCTTTTTTATTAGAGAAGTTGAAGGCTTACAGAAAAAAAAAATGCAGAATGCTAAGCCTTCCCAGATTCTCCCTTACAAACACAGCTTTCCTATTATTAAGACATTGTGTCAGTGTGGTGGTTTAATTAGCATTGTTGAAACAATATTATTATAAATATAATGTTAACTGCCATCCATAATTTACTTTAGGCTTTACTGTTTATGTTGTAAAGTTCTGGTTTTTTATTTTGTAAAATATATACAGAATATATTTAGGCTGTAACCTGAAATTTTCCATTTTATTCACTTGTAAGTATACCATTCAGTGGTGTTACTAATATACACAAAGTTTGTTAATATCACCAACATCCATTACCAAATTTTCTATCACTCCAAACAGAAATTCTGTACTAGATAAGCCTCACCCTGGAAAACCACCTTTTTGATCATAGTATCCCCATTGCCAGATAAGTAATTTCTCTCATGCTGCAGCTTCATTTTAATTTCATGATAAAGTACTTTGATAAACAAAATATTTAAATTTTGGTGAAGTCCTATATATCTATTTGTTTCTCTTTGGTTTTTGTACTTTGGTGTAAATAATAAAGAACCATTATATCACACAAGATCCTGAACAAGTTTCTTTATGTTTCATTCTAGGTGTCTGTCTTAATTCCTGGCTGCTAAAGCAAATACCATAAAATGGGCTGGCTTAAATGATGGGAATTTATTGGATCATGGACACTGAGGGTGGCAGAAGTCCATAATTGAGAAGTGAGCAAGCAATTCTTTCTCTCCCAAGACTGTGGTGTTCTAGGTCGGGCTTCCAGTGATTCTTCATTTTTAGATTTTCTGTCACTTGCTAATGATTGGCGATGTCGTTCTCTTTCCAATTCAGGTCCCTTTGACTTCCATCTTTATCTCTGGCTTCCTCTATCTGTCTGAATTTCATTCTGATTATAAAAGACACCAGTAAATGAATTAAAACAAAACTGATTCAGTTGGCCACACCTCAACTAAAATATCTTTTAAAAGTCCAATTTAAAATGAAGTCACAGCCACAGGAATGGATTAAGGTTAACAACATGTTAACTGGGGTAAATATTTCAAATCCCAACAGATATCATATTTTGGCAGTTGTATTTAGGTAGTTGATCCAAGATCATTTTTGTATAGAATGGGACAATATTCATTCTTTTGTATATAGCTATCTGATTTTCCTATCAAGATTTGTTGAAGATAATATTCTGTGCGTACTTGGCACCCTTTTCAAGAATCAATTGTCATAGATATGAGGTCATAGTTCATTTCTCTACTCCCAATTAAATTCTATTGGTCTGTGTATCTGCCTTGTGCAAGTATCATGATGGTTTGGTTACTGTGATTTTATAATAAATTTGAAATTGGGATGTATTAATCCACCAACTTTCTTAATTTTCAGGTTGTTTTTTTTTTTGTTTGTTTGTTTTTTTGCTGTTTGGGTCTTTAACTTTCTATACAAATTTGTTGATAGGCTTTTCCATTTCTTAAAAGATGGCTGTTGTAAATTTAATTGGAATGTGTGAATTTGTAAATTGCTTTGGATTGAATTGAGCATCTTAATTATATTTAATCTTTCAATTCATGATCACAAAATGTCTTTCCATTTATTTATGTATTTAAATACATTCATGTTTTGTAGTTTTTTTGTTTAAACCCTTTGCTAAATTTAACCCTAAATATTTGATTTTTTTTCTGCTGTTATAGTAAATTGATTTTTCTTGATTTCTTCTTAAAATTGTTCATTATGCATGTATAGAAACATAGCTAGTATTTCTTGGACTTGTACTCTGTAACTTTGCTGAATTAATTGAGTAGCTCTTCATTTTTTGTGGCTTTTTTTTTTCAGAATTTTCTATACATCAGTTCATGCCATCTACAAACAGGGAAATTGTTCCTTCTTCTCTTCCAATTTAGATGTTTTTTATTTGTTCACTTGCCTAATAAGTCTGGGTAGAATTTTCACACAATTTTGAATAACATTCGTGACAGTGGACATCCTACTCTTGTCCCTGATTATGGAAAAATATTTGTGTATCACCATTGAATATCGTGTTAGCTGTGGAATTTTCATTTATGACCTTTATTATATTGCGTTAGTTTCATACTATTGTTAGTTCTCTGACTGTCCTTTTTAGTAGTTAAGAATTTCTGTTTTACCAAATAACTTTTCTGTATCAATTGAAATGATTATGGTTTTTTTTTCACTTTGTTGCATTAATGTGGTTTATTTTATTAGTACATTTTGTTTCTTAGGCAACAACCATTACCTAGCTAGGATA
Organism: Cabassous unicinctus; assembly: GCA_029593785.1. Lineage (NCBI taxonomy): Eukaryota > Metazoa > Chordata > Mammalia > Cingulata > Chlamyphoridae > Cabassous > Cabassous unicinctus. The sequence goes on along the minus strand of JAQZBX010016582.1, from coordinate 7,119 downwards.
AGTTCACTTGATCATAAAAGTGCTGGTGGATTATATTCCTACTATTTTGTTGACTATTTTTGCATTTGGTCAAATAATGGCTATTGGTCCATAATTATATTTTGATATCTCTATCTGGCTTTGGTATTAGAGTGATGTTCACCTTATATAATGAATTAGGAAGTGTCCACTATGATTAAACTTTTTTGGAGTAATTTGAGAAAGACTGATATTTTGCAATATTTAGTGTAATGTAACTGTTAACCCATTTGGTCCTTTTATTTTCTTAGTTGGAAGATTTTTAATTACTGGCCTAGTGTCTTTAGTTGTTATTGCTCTGTTGAGATTTCTGTTCCTTCTTTAGTTAACATACATAGTTCGTGTGTTTCTAAAACTTTCTATATTTCATCTAGGTTATCTCATTTTAGAGAGTTCAGTTATTTATAGTATCCTCATAATACTTTTTTTATTTTTGGGGGGTTGCTATTAATGTCCATAATCTCATTTCTGACTGTAGTTACATGTGTTTTATCTCATTTTCTCCTTATCAGTCTACCTAAAATTTTATTTATTTTATTGATATTTACAAAGAAGCAATTTTTGGTTTTGTTGAGCCTTTCTATTGAGTTTTTATTCTGTATTTCATTTCTCCGTACTAGAATCTTTTTTTATTTCCTTCCTACTGCTCACTTTCAATTTATTTTGCTCTCCTACTTATAGTACCTCAAGTTGAGAGGTTAGGTCTATTTGAGATCTTTCTCCTTTTTTGTTGTAAGAATTCTGAACTATACATCTTCTCTCACAACTGTCTTTGCTACACCATATATGTTTTGGTGTTTTATTTTTCTCAGGATTTTTCCTAATTTCCATTGTAATTTCTTTTCTAATCCACTTGGTGGTAAAGGTGTATTTTTTTTAATTTTCACATTTTAGTGAAATTTCCATTTATCCCTCAGTTATTGATTTCTCTCATCATTCCAGTGATTTCAGAGAATATTCACTATATGATTTCCATTTTCTTAAATTTATAAATACTTGCTTTGGAAGTCAGCATAGTCTAGGCAGGACAGCTTCTTTTAATCAGGGACCCAAGATGCACAGCAGAAACATTGGAGGAAATGGAAGTTGAGAGAACAGTGGAATCAGCATATTGGAATTCCCATTGCTGTGCCTACACCTTCACCATCCTCTATTGAGCCAGGTGCTGATAGTTCAACCCCACCCCCAATACCTCCACTGAATGACATTCCTATGTTTGATGATTCCTCACCTCCATCAATACCATCTCCAGTGTGAAGATGAGAAGTCTGCAATAGTTCTGTACAATGATCCATGTGCAGATGGGGATCCTGCCTGGGTTACTAGGAATTATATTGAGAAAGTTGTTGCAGTATATGATTCTACAAAAGACAAGGATGATGAACTATCATTTATGGAGACTGCAATCATTTATGTGATAAAGAAGAATGATGATGGCTGATATAAAGGAGTCTACAACAAAGGGACTGGTCTGTTCCCCAGGAACTACATTGAATAAATTGTGCACTATACTGATGAAACTTTTTTTTGCCTTTAAAATAGATTATTATTACTCAGTCATACTGTGGGGCTATCATGGCTAAGAGAATTGATTTAATATGTTTTTAAAATGTGTCCATATTTTTAGAACATGCTGTTTTATTGGTATCTTTGAATGTCAATACATAAGCACAAATCTTTGAGACAGTTTGTATATTGCTAAACAGCAATTTATATGTGAGGCTGTCCAGAAGAGATTATGCTTATTTATTTACATACTCATTGTCAACTTAATGACTAGCCTAAATATTCTGGGAAATTGGGGTATATAAATAATTAACAAATCATGATTCAGATTGTCCCATTAAATCTTTCAGTATAACATGGTTACTAAAACTCTCAGTTTAATATTACTATCAAAAATTTTAAATACTGGTGCTGGCCAGATATTTTTTTAGATTCTTTCATTCTTGAACTATACTATTTATATAAAGCATGCAATTTTATGTACTGAAATATACTTTAAAAATCCAAGATGCTTCCAATTTGTAATATTTTACCTGGACTACACATACTTGTCTCTCTAAACCAATTGAGTGTCTGAGGTCTCCACATGAACCAGAACCAAACAAACATAAAAATGGTGATCTGTACTGTTGAAATTTGTATCTTAAGTTATTTAATGAAAGAATTTGAATTATCAATATTTTCCATTCATAAATACATAAGTGAAGTGAAGGTCTTTGTCCTTTCCTTTACTGGTTTGATTTTAAAAAATATATATTGATTTATTGGAGAAAAATATAAGGATTTTCAAGAACTTAGATTTCAAAAAGCAGCCAAATGAACAACTATTTATTCATTAAATTGTGCCATATTGCTAAGTATTTAAGAAAGAAAGTTTTCTCTGATTTTTACATTGGGAAATTGTTTGGACTACTAGAGGTACAACTCATGAAAGGCATGGTTCCTGGATCTCCAGTTGTACCTTCAGGTATTTTTTGTTTGTTAATTTTGTCCACTCACAATCTTTAGTAATTATTCAGATCAACTACTTAAGTTGTATATAAAGAACAATTTAATACTCCTCCTAACTATTCCTACTTGATGCTGGCCCTGTAAACTTAACAAAGTAAACTTATTTCAATAAGTTTAAACTTATTTCAATGGCCCTGTAAACTTATTTCAATAATGAAGAGAATTTAGGAAGCATTCTTCACTTTCATATTTTTAGCTTTTTTCTTGTGAGGATGTGAATGGTGTATTAGTCAGCCAGAATGGGTGCTGATGCAAAGTACCAGAAATTTGTTGACTTTTATACAGGGTCTTTATTTGGGGTGGACGCTTACAGTTACAAGGCCCTAAAGAATCCAACTCAAGGTACCATAAGAGGTACTTCCTCAACCAAAGTCTGTTGCCACATGTTGAAACAAATGGCAGGTGATGTCTGTGAGAGTAGAGACTTCCTCTTTTCTTTTAAGGCTTCTTAAGTGGGTCCAGCTTCTGTGTATCTCAGCAGTAGGCTGGCATAGTGTTCAGCTGCAAACTATCAGGCCAGTGGCTCAACTCTCTTGCCCGGGGTTGCAGGATGGAAGCTGACAAAGTTCTTTCTTCTTGCATCTATGGAGCTTTCACTATTTCTGTGTGTCTGCTTCTGTGTGAGTGTCCATTTATATAGCCCCCCAAATGAGTGGGGGCTTAACTCTGCACACCCTAATGATGTGGTGAAATCAAAGCCCAAATCTTGATTCAATCAACTAAACATAAAGCTTTTGAATTTAAATCAATCAAAGGGTATCATGCCCAGAGTAATAGACCAGTTTCCAAGCATAATTTGTATCTCTTTTTGTAATTGATAAATAATATCAAGCTGCCACAAATGGTTACTTACAAACTTTTTTGGTTCCATGGGCCATATGTATGTGAATCTATTTTTAAAATCTTGATTTGGTTCCCTTGATCTAGGTATTTATCTTTTCACCCTTACCTCATTCCATTGATTACAGCTTGATGACAATCATGAATTTAGATTATAGGAGTCCTTTAAGTTTATTCTTTTTTCAAATTATTTCTGACTATCTTAGCACTTAAGTTTTTCATCTAGATTGTAGAAGCACCTTCTTAATTTCTGCCAAAATGCTTCCTAAATTTTAATTAAGGTTACATTGAAACTATAGACCTATTTTGAATGACATTTAATAATAAATATATTTCTCCCTGTTGCAGTGCATAGCAATATCATGTGTGTGTATGTGCATATATATGTTTTTCTAAATTTTAATGCAGATTACATAGACAATATTATATATTGAATGTAGAATTTCAGGATATGGGGTTCAATATCCATATAATTTTCAATTTTTTTCTGAGAGTTTCTTTTATTAACATGGAAACTAGTTAAAAAAATAGAACTCTAATTCTAGTCAATAGAAGTCTAGTGTTCTCATATCCTATCACATAGATTATTTTCATTATCTATATACTGCAACATCTGTACTGTTAATACTTTCTATCCATAGTTTATAACATTCATATTTTATCTATTCTTTGCAATTTTTATTTAGCTTAAACTATCCTCATACCCCTTAGAAGTGTATCACTTGACAATTTAAATAAAAGCATAGTAATTTTTATTAAATTGTTATGAACTCTATCATAGCTTATGCTTTCACATTATTTCATTACATACATGTTTATGGGAATTTTAAGAGAATTAAACAGATTATATATGCAGGAAAAGGAAACTGGATTTCAGGATTTTAAGTTATTAACCTAATGGCACATAGCAAATAAGTGTAGAGTTAGAACAATGTACTGTATGATTAGATTTCCTTTCCAACCTTATAGCAATTGATTTTCCACAGGGAGTTCTTTTTTTTTTCACCAGAAGCCAAAGCACACTCACATAATAATTGTTATCATCTAGTTGAACATTGTTAGAACAAAATTCACTTGTGTAATATGGGGAAAAAAATCATCTTGTTGCTCTCCCTCCCAAAGGAGAGTGTCTTTTCTCCTTGACCCATGCCCTGTGGACTACAAGTATCCAAATATGAAAAAAAGAAAAGATTAATTTGAATGTTCAAAATCATCTTTATTTCAATTACCTTGAATTCTTTCTCTTCTGCATGACTCTAATAAGAACATTTTTCACTTCTTTGTTTCTTAAACTACAAATGAGCGGATTCACCATGGGGTTCACCATAGTATAAAACACAGAAGCCATTTGATTCCTTCCCAAGGAGGAGACCATCTCTGGTTTGAAATAGGTAAAAATTGTACTGCCGTAATATTGACTCCCAGGAGGTGGGAGGCACAAGTAGAGAAGGCTTTGCACTTCCCTGAAGTGGAATTAATTTTCAGAATATTAGATGGAATGTATCCATAAGACACAGAGGTTGTGATAAGAGACACTATTACATTTAAACCAGTGTGAATGGATATCATGATTTCAGTGCTACAAATTTCAGTGCAGGACAAGGCTGAAATTGGGGACAAATTACAGAAAACGTGATAGATTACAATGGAGTTGCAAAAATGCAAACTGTTCATGCAAATGCCTTGAATAATGATTCAGTAAAACTACTCACATAAAACCCAGCCTCCTGGACATAATAACTGGGTAGTGAAGAGGTTTGCAGATAGCTGCATAGAGATCATAGGCCATTGGATAGAGAAAGGGGGGACAGAGGGGTATAGAAAAGAAGCTGTGCATTCTGCCAATCTCTCCTTTTAGAATGGAGATTTTACCACATTTACCTTTAAAGTAACTACCGATAATATAGGGTTTTCTTTTGTCATTTTGTGTTTAGCGTTTGTGACTCTTATACCATTTTGTTCCCTCAATTCTTTCATTAATGATTACCTTTATATTAACTTCATTTTTGTGTTGTACCATATTGATTCTTATTTCTATCAGATATATTTTTTATATATTTTCTTGTGGTTACCATGAAATTAAAATTTGACATCCTGAATATACAATAATCATATTTATTTTGATACCAATTTTACTCCAATGGTATGCATTTTGTCTACATATTGCACTAGAAACTGTAAGTCTTTTTTTTAAAGAGGGCTCTTTAATATGTATTGCACTGTGCACCTATCAAAAAAGCATGACCGAAGTAATATGCCGTGTGCAAGAGACTCACTTTAAATTAAAAACTCCAGTTATGTTGAAAATGAGAGGATGGGTAAAATATATGCTATGCAAGTAGGAACCAAAAAAGAGCTGGGGTATCTCTAGTAACAGAAAAAAATACACTTTAACTCAAAAACATTCACAAGGGACAAAGATGGGCATTGTATACAGATGCAGCATACAATTCAACAGGAAGACGTAACAGTTATAAATACATATATGTACCTGACAGCAGAGACCCCAAATATATGAAGCAAATATTGACAAATGTGAAGGGAGAAATTGAATGCTCTACATTAATAGTAGGAGACTTAATATACCATTCCCAATAATGGATATTCTATTCTGAAAATTTACATGGCAGTAAAAGATTTAAATGATACTTTAAACCAACTAAACCTAACAGACATATATATTAATATATATGTCTTTCCCTCACCCAAGAAAAAGAGAATACACCTTCTTCAAAAGTGCACCTGGATCATTCTACAGGATAGACCATAAGTTGGGTCACAAATGATGTTTAGATAAATTAAAAAATATTGATATCATTCAATGTATATTCTCCAACAACTACAGAATGGAGTTAGAAAACAATAACAGAGGAGGAAATGGAAAATTCACAAATATGTGGAAATTAAAAAATAAACTCTTAAAACAACCAAAGGGTTAAAGAGGAAATCAGAAACAAAATCAGAAAATATTTTGAGGCAAATGAAAATGAAAATATAGTATCCCAAATCTCATGGGATGCAGGGAAGGCAGTGCTGAGAAGGAAATTTTTAGCTCTAATTGCTTACATTGAAAAACAAGAAAGGTTTCAAATCAGAGATCTAACTCAAAAATGGAAGAACTAGAAAGAGAAGAGCAAATGAAATCCAGAGTGACAAGAAGGAAGGAAATAAAAAAAAATTAGAGTAGAGATAAGTGAAATAGAATAAAAAATAGAGAAGGTCAACAAAACCTAATGCTAGTTCTTCAAATGTAGAATATTATGGATATATTCCTGCATTTAAAGGAATGAGGAGAACACTTTTCCACATGCAAATCATAGGGATTTTGAACCAGTCTTGAGGTCACATAATTTTTTCCAAATAGTATTCTGTAAAATATTTAAATTTTGTAATTTATTTCAAGCTCAAGTTTCACAATATTGATATGGTTCCTATCAGTAAGAGAAAAAGGCAGAAAGAAAAAAAAAAAAAAAAACAAGAGAAGGAGCCCCATTCCCACACTGTTCTAGGAAAGATAATTGAGGATTACTTAGAAAAATTGCCAATATAAGGCAAAAATATTTTCATAGAATTAGTGGAAAAATGAATAAAGGCAGAGAAAAGAGAAATGCTCAAATAAAGTCTAAGACACGGCAAATTTTAGTTTGATGTCTAGGTATTGGAAATAAATAAAATAAGACAAAACAAATTAAAACCCACAATCCACCTATTCTAATTAACTAGATATTGGGAGTGACTATAACA
>JAQZBX010016581.1:0-36351 GCA_029593785.1 Cabassous unicinctus | reverse complement strand
GCTATTTAGGGTACCCTCAACAGAGGGGGTGGTCTAAAAGAGGCCTGTAAATCATTTTGATGCAATGAACTTGGTTGTCAGGGCCTCCATGGAGCTTTGGGGAGCACACAGTCAGCTTGAAGTGGTGCCAGGCTGAGGGAAGAGGTGAATCTGCTGAGGAAGCCTGATTTACCTAACCACCCTATGATACAGAGGCTTGGTTTGAGAGAGGGTGGACTCAGCCAATTTAATAGTTCTGCACTGAACAATATCAGAATTTCAACTCCCCTAAGGGAGTCAAGCAGTGAGGGGTGCTTAAGTTTCCACAAGCCTATCTAGGGTCCCCTGTGAGGAGGACATATTCTAGAAGAGGCTTGTAAACCATTACAGTGAGGTGAACCCAGTCATCAGTGTCCCATTTGAATTTAAAAAGAGAATTCAACCTGACCAGGAAAGGGGAGAGGGGAACTGCTCATACAGCCTACTGAATTATGCTTCCACAGGAGAGTAAAACCTTCAAAAGGGAAAGTAATTAAATAACTTTCTGAAGAGCTAAATGACCCAATTATTAAGTTAGCTCAGTGGAAGAATTTTTGTCTTGATTATATGAGGTCCCTAGTTCAATCCCCAGCTCCTCTAAGAGTAGTGATTCACCGGGATATCTAACATCCAGCTGATAACATAGGACAGGGAAAACATAGACATTATTGTTGTACTAACTTCTTTTGGGTCCCTTATTCCCTGCCCCCCCCCCAAAAAAAATGTTACTTAAAAATTTTTAACTTCGCTTACTTGCTAAAATCTGCCTCAAAGCCTGCAGAAAGAAGTCGCAGGGTAATTGATTAACACACGCGGACTGAGAGGCTCCAAAAGAGCCCAAGAAGGAACACTGTTCTTCCTTAGCTTTGTTTGACTGCTTGCTTGTGTGTTTGGTTTTTCTTTCTTTCTTTCTTTGTTTCTTTCCTCTTTCCACCCTGCGCCACACATTTTAAACAATTAGATGCTGCTAACTTGTTTCTTTTTTGCTGTGCTTCTTCTTCCTTGATTTCCCATTTTCTGTGTATATTCATTTTGTCTACCAATGATATCTATTTTCCTTCCTTTATCTTTCTATCTTCTGCTTTCTGTTGTTGTTCTTACATTCCACCTTTTTTCATTAGTCCTCAACTTCACTGGTTTCGATTTCTATCTTGTTGATTCTGTTTTTTTTTTTTATTTAATTAACTTTTTCCTTTCAGCCCTTTCTTTACTCTTTATCTCTTTCCTCATCATTCTGGCCTTTTAAATCATTCTATATGTTTTTCTCTATTTGGTTTCCAACTCCATGGTAGGTACTCCACTTTTCTCCCCCATTACTCTACACTGCCTACATGAGTTAAATATCCATTTTACTAAGTCTTATATGGCCCCTCTTCTAACTTTGTTATTATTACTATTACCCTTCTTCTTATATTACCTCCTTCAATCCTTCTAGCCCCAATCTTTTTCCTTCAATGGAACATAAAAAAAAGCAAGGAAATAGAAAAAGAAGAACAAAGTGTCCAAGATAAAACTCAACACAAACACAGAACCTCCAGGTAAATAAAACTCTAGAGCAGAGAGAGAAGCTAATCAACTGAATAAACCCATCAAGATAAAATAATGACCAGAAGGCAACAAAAAATTGCAAGCCATACTGAGAAACAGGAAGACATAGACCAATTCAATGAACAAACTAAAAACCAGGAAGAGATGCAGAACATTGAACCACTAATCAAAGCTATCCAAACAATTTTAAAGGACCAACTTAAAGAAGCTAAGGAAGAGATAAAGGATATTAAGAAGAAACTGGGAGAACATACTGAAGAAATTTAAACATACATAAAAAGATAACGCATATGATGGTGATTAATGGCAGAATCCAAGAAATCAAAAAGATGCTGGAATCACATAACAGCAGAATTGAACTTCCAGAAGAAAGAATTAGTGATGTGGAAGACAGTACATCTGAAATCAAACAGATAGTAGAAAAAATAGATAAAAAGATAGGAAAAAATCTATCAGAGACTTAGGAATTTAACCAATAACACAAAATGCACAAACATACGCATTATAGGCATCCCCGAAGGAGAAGAGAAGGGAAATGGTACAGAAGGGATGTTGCAGGAAATAATGGCTGAAAACTCCCCAACCCTACTGAGGAAGATGAACAAACATGTGCAGGAAACACAGTGCACCCCAAACAGTATACATCCCAACATGCTTACTCCAAGACATATACTTGTCAAAATGACCAATGCTCAAGACAAAGAGAAAATACTCAAGGTAGCAAGAGAAAAGAGAACCATCACATACAAGGAAATCACAATAAGATTAAGTGCTGATTTCTCATCTGAAACCATGAAGGAAAGAGGACAGTGGTATGACACAGTCAAGGTACTAAAAGAAAAAAAACTTTCAGCCACAAATTCTCTATCCAGCAAAGCTGGCATTCAAAAATGATGGAGAGTTCAAAATATTCACAGATAAACAGAAATTAAAAGAGTATGCTAATAAGAAACCTGCACTGCAAGAAATACTAAAGGAAGTTCTACATGTTGAAAGGAAAAATCAAGAGACAGCAAGTTGGTAGAGAGTGTAAGGGCAACTAAAAAGACAAAAAAAGAGAAATGCAAAAAAAATCATATGACATACATAAATCCAAAGAAAATATGGCTGATGTAAGAAATTCATTGAGAGTAATAACACTGAATGTTAATGGATTAAACTGACCAGTCAAGGGACACAGATTGGCAGAATGGATAAGGAAATATTATCCATCTATATCTTGTCTACAAGAAACCCACCTTAAACCCTAGGATTCAAGATGGCCAAAAGTGAATGGCTGGAAAACATTTTTACAAACAAACAATAACCAAAAAAGTGTGGGAGTAACTATACTATTATTGGACAAAATAGACTTTAAAAGCAAAACTATTTTAAGAGACAAAGATGGACACTATATATTCGTAAAAGAGGTAATCTTTTAAGAAGAAAGAACAATCATAAACATTTATGCACTTAATCAGGTCACCTCAAAATACAAGAGGCAAACACTGGAAAAATAAGTGGAGACATAAATGCCTCTATAATTATAGTGGGGGACTATAATACACCATTATCACCATTAGACAGAACATCTAGACAGAGAATCAATAAAGGAACAAAGACTCTGAATAATACATTAGAGGACCTGGACCTAAGAGACATGTACAGAACGCTGCACCCAAATACAGTGGGATACACATTCTTCTTTAGTGACATGGGTCATACTCCAGGATAGGCCACATGCTGGCCACAGAACAACTCTCAATGAATTCAGAAAGATTGACATTATACAAAGTAGTTTCTCTGACCACAAAGGAATGAAATTGGGAGTCTCAAAGGGACAGAGAATATGATTAGGGACAAACATATGTAAGTTAAGCAACCCACTCTTAGACAAACATTGGGTTAAGGAGGAAATCTGAAAAGAAATCAGTAACTACCTTGAAACCAATGAAACTGACAACACAACATAACAAAACTTATGGGATACAGCCAAAGGTGTACTGAGAGAAAAATAAATAGCCATAAATACATATATTAAAAAAGAAGAAGGAGCTAAAATTGAAGACCTAACTGCATACCTGGAGGAACTGGAAAAACAAGAACAATCTAACCCCAAAGGAAATAGAAAGAATGAAATTACAAAGATTAGGTAAGAACTAAATGAAATAGAAAATTTAAAAGCACTAGAAAAAATAAACAAAAAACAAAGAAAAAGAGAGAGCAGATGCAAATACCAAAATAAGGAATGAGGAAGGGGATATCACTACTGACCCCAAAGAAATGAAACATATCATAAGAGGATATTTTGAAAAATATGCCAAGAAGAATGATAATTTACAGGAAATGGACAAATTCCTAGAAACTCACAAGCATCCTATATTAATGAAAGAAGAAATTGATTAACCCCACAGTCCAATTGCAAGTAAAGAGATAGACACAATCATCAAAAACCTCCCAACTAAGAAGAGCACAGGACCAGATAGCTTCACAGGTGAATTCTACAAAATATTCCAGAAACAGCTAACACCAATCCTGCTCTTCCAAAAAAAGAAGTAGAAGGAACATTGCCTAACTCATTCTATGGTGCCAAAATTACCCTAATACCAAAGCCAAACAAAGATACCACAAGAAAGGAAAATTAAAGTCCAATCTCTCTAATGAACCTAGATCCTAAAGTCCTCAACAAAATACATGCTAATCACAATAAACAACATATCAAAAGAATTATACACCTTGACCAAGTGGGTTTCATCCTGGGTATGCAAGGATGGTCCAACAAAAGAAAATCAATCAATGTAATACATCATATAAACAGATTGAAAGGAAAAAAATCACAGGATCATCTCCATAGATGCAGAAAAAGCATTCCACAAAATACAGCACACTTTCCTGATAAAAACAGTGCAAAAGATAGGAATAGAAGGAAACTTTCTGAACATGATAAAAGTTATATATGAAAAACCAATAAAATCATCTCCAATGGTGAAATGCTAAAAGTTTCCCTCAGAGATCAGGAAAAAGACAAGGATGCCCACTATCACCACTTCTATTTAACATTGTCTTAGAAGTACTTGCTCAAGCACTGAGGCAAGAAAAAAGATATAAAAGACATCAAAAATGGAAAAGAAGAAGTAGAAATTTCATTATGTGCAGATGACATGATCCTATACATAGAAAGCCATGATAAATCTACAACAAAGCTTCTAGAACTTATAAAGGAATGCAATAGTGCTGCAGACTACAAGATCAATGCTCAAAAATCAGTAGTATTTCTGTACACCAATAATGAGCAATTGGAGGAGGAAATAAAGAAAAAATACAATTTACAATAGTAATGAAAAGAATCAAATACCTAGGAATAAATTTAACTAAAGATGTAAAGGACTTATATACAGAAAACTACACAATACTGTTAAAGGAAATCAAAGAAGACTTAAATAAAAGGATGAATATTCCCTGTTCATGGATAGGCAGACTAAACATCATCAAGATGTCTATCCTACCCAAACTAATCTACAGATTTAATGCAATCCCAATAAAAATAAACGCTATTTTTTCAGGAATCAGAAAACTAGCTACAAAATTTATTTGGAAGGGTAAGAGACCCTGAATCACCAAAGACATATTGAGAAAGTGAAATGATGTTGGTAGTATCACACTACCTGACTTTAAAACATACTACAAAGCTAGAGTGGTAAAAACTGCATGGTATTGGCACAAGGATAGACATATTGACCAATGGAACCGAATTGAGAGTTCTGATATAAATCCTTGCATATACAGTCATCTGATATTTGACAAGGCTACCAAGCCCACTCAATTGGGAGAGAATGGCCTCTTCAACAAGTGGTGCTTGGAAAACTGGATATTCATATCCATAAGAATGAGAGAACACCATTTCACACCTTATGCAAAAATCACCTCAAGATGGATCAAAGATCTAAACATAATAGCCAAGACCATAAAGACCTTGGAAGATAATGTAGGGAAGCATCTAGAAGACTTTGTAATAGGAAATGGTTTCATAAACTTTGCACCCAAAGAATGAGCAGCAAAAGAAAAAATACATAAATGGGATCTCCTCAAAAGTGAAAATTTTGCACCTCAAAACACATTAACAAGGAAATAAAAAGGCAGGCTACCCAATGGGAGAAAATATTTGGCAACCATATATCTGAGAGAAGCCTAATATCCTGTATATATAAAGAAATCCTACACCTCTAAAAAGACAAAGAATACATTTAAAAATGGGCATGGGACCTGAAAAGACACTTCTCCAAGGAAGAATTACAAATGGCTAAAAAGCAAATGAAAAAATGGTCAACATCGCTAGCTATTAGGGAAATGCAAATCAAAATTATAATGAGATACCATCTTACACCCATTAGCATGGTGGCTGTTAAAAAACAGCAGACTATAAGTGTTAGAGAGGATGTGGATGAATGGGAACTCTCATCCACTGCTGATGGGATTGTGGAACCGTCCAGCCACTGTGTAGGACAGTTTGGCTCTTCCTCAAAAATCTAACTATATATCTTCCATATGATCCAGCAATTCAACTGCTTGGTATATATCCAGAAGAATTGAAAGCAAAGACACGAACAGATATATGCACACCAATGTTCATAGTGGCAGTGCTCATGACTGCAAAAGTTGGAATCAACCGAGGTGCCCATCAACAAATGAATAGATAAACAAAATATGGTACATACATACAATGGAATTTTCCTCAGCTGTAAGAAGGAATAAAGTGCTAACACACTGGATAACATGGATGAATCTTGAAAACTTTATGTTGAGTGAAGGAAGCCAAGCATTGAAGGATGAACAGTACATGACCTCACTGATGTGAATTAAAGAAATTGAGCAGTCTCTGAGAACTATTGTCTGAAAGATAGGTTTACAAGAAAGAGAAAGAGAAGAGAAAGTTGAGAGACATCACCCATATGGAAGTAATCTATGGTAAAGTGACAGAGTGTAGTTGAGTATTGAAAGGATAGACAGGAGGGTAGTGATATTATTGGGTTTGGTGGTGCAGGGTTGACAGGTGGGTAGATTGGGAAGGGTGGGTTAGAATACCCAGGATACTGGGGGGAGAGATGGGAGAGGGACCAGGTGAACACTTGGGATTTGTGGGCATGAGGTTGAAAATACAAAGGTGGGTGTGCTCTTATGGCATTATGACATGGAAGTGTCACTGGTTAGGGTGTTGATTGCAGGGGCATTCGGGACAGGGCACATCCAGAGAAGGCTTCTATGGAGTGTGTGAGTGTTCATCCTGTCATAATGTGTTGCATCAGTGGGTGGAGACACACACAATGAGTGGGAAGGAGATGGACTCCCATCTTTGGTATGATTGATTCACTTGGAAATAGACAAGTGGGAGCCTCTTAAGAGCAAGGGCAGTTCCTAATAGGGGAAGACAAACCAGTGTGTCAAGGTGTCTTGTTGCATGTAACTATGAATCGTGTCATTCAATGAGTCAAGCCAGGGGGTCGTCTTGGGCCCCAGGGCAATAGGGAGTGTGGAAGAGAATAGATCAAACAGCGGGTATCTAGTGGTAGGTGGAAATGTTTTTCATTATCTTACTGTGATGGACACAGGACATGGTAAATATAGTCAAAATTTATAAAAGTTTATGGTCTAAAAAGTAAACCATACTGTAAACCATTGACAATGTTTAGTAGTAGCTATGTTGCACTATCTGTATATCAGTTATAACAATGCTACCATCCACATAAAAAAAGGTTTTAATATGGGGTGAGGAAATGGGGAGGAGGTTGGGTATATGAGAGTGTCTTGTATTCTCTGTGTAACTTTGCTGTGACCTAAAACTTCTTTGAAAATAACATGAAAAATAGTGAGAAAATGGCGAGTGAATGTGGATGGTGCCATGGTACAGACTGGGGACCAGAAATTGCAGTGATAAAAGGAAAAATGTCAAAAAAAATTTTTTTTTAATTTTTTAAAAAAATTTTTCTCAATTTTTGAATAACCCATTCCTTTAATTTTATATTATTTTTAGTTTTTTTAAAGTTTTCATGTATTTTATCCCTTACATTTAAACATCATTATTATTTCATTTTCCTTTTAATTGTATTTTGCTATTGTATTGGTTTCATCTTTACAGAAGCTTTGGATCACAGAAGGGTAACAACTGGGGTGGGAGAGGACCGTTGGTGGTGGTTGTCAGGGATAGGGGGTGCGCATGGGAGGAAGTTCACCTGAACATACATAAAAGGTATATAAAATTGATCAAATGCTCATGGGCCGTGGTCACAGTGGGTGGAGAACCACTCAATAAATGAGAATATAATCAATTCCCATCCTGGAGAGCTCTGCCATTTTCTCCAAGGGAGTAGCAACAGTCCCCCATGTGCAGGGGCAGTGTCTGGCAAAGGAGGATGACCCACTGATAGCCTCTTGTTACTGATGACTAGCCTTATGAGTCTTTGCTCTTGAAACTGATACTTAGCCTATTGTTATGGGGTGCCTAAGGGTTGCCTCCTGAGAGCCCCCTTGTTGCTCAAATGTGGCCTCTCTCTAAGCTAAACGCAGGACATGAATGCATTACCTTCCCACCAACATGGGATATGACTCCCGGGGATGAGCATCCCTGCCACTGAGGGATTATTACCAAGTGCCAATGGGCAATATGACTGGAAAAAGACCTCAAATAAAAGGGGGAAAAGGTAAAGACAAATGAGTTCATATGCTTAAGAGACTTCAAAGTGAGTTAGGAGATCATCTGAGAGGTAATGCTTATGCACATCTCAATAGGACCTCATAGGCTTCCAATGTGGATATCACCCCAAACAGAGGGGCTCCTAAGTGCTCTAGAGACACTCAGGTCCTATTTCAGGGTGGATAGCCCCAGAGTTTGGTGCCTTATCAGTGGGCCCTACTTTGGAATCCTTGCTTCTGAGAGTGACAGAGTTGGACCCAAATATGTCTTCCCTGCAGATGGTCCATCTGTCCCTTCTATTCAAACCTATATGTGGTGGCAGAGTTTGTTGGTGTACTTACAGAGGCCAAAGTCTTTGGGCTGTCTATGTGCCAGCTGTGCCTGGAATCTCAGTGGAGCTGCAACTCCTACTCTATAACTCAATGTACTCACCGTGGACACCGGTTGGGGAGATGATGATGAACAACTGCCATCCCTAGGAATGGAGACAGTCTGCAGCTGCAGGCAGGATAATCCCTTCCTTCTTAACCATTGGATATAAGACCCCTCTCACTTCGAGGTGGAATGGACATCACTATCTCAGACTCCTCAGGATTGGAGGAAGTGCTATGGACTAGAGTGTACTTACTGATATTCTATTACAGACATATTGTGATTCACATAATGGAAGTAATTATCGCATTAATGTGGGGCCAGTGGCCACCAGACTCTTTGAGGGCAGGGAAAGACAAAAGCATTTGTAATACAGGAACTTTTTCAGTACTTAGGAATTATCCTGAATGACATTGCATTGACAGATATTGGCCATTTTATATCATCATATATCATGCAGAACTGTGTGGGACAGAGTGAGGTCTGCAATGTGATCTATGGTCCATGATTTGTGGCAAAGCCCCAAGATATGTATATCTATTGCAGGTGATGTTCCACACTAATGAAGGATGTTTATGTGGGAGGTTGTGGGAGGTATGGGAGGTGGGGCATATGGGAATACCTACAATTTTTCTATAAAATTTATGTAACCTATCTTTCTTTTCAAAAATAAAAAAAATTATTAAAAACAAATAAAAAATAACCATAAGAGTCAAGACCATAAAGACCTTGGAAGATAATATCGGGAAGCATCTACAGGACCTTGTAATAGGAAATGGTTTCATGAACTTCACATACAAAGCATGAGCAGCAAAAGCAGGAAGAGATAAATGTGTCTCCTCAAAATTAAAAACTTTTGCACCTCAAAGGATGGTATCAAGAAAATAAAATGGCAGCCTACCCAATGGGAGAAAATATTTGGCAACCATATATCGGATAGGAGCCTAATATCCTGCATATGTAAAGAAATCCTACACCTCAAAAATAAAAAACAAAAAAACAACCCATTTAAAAAATAGACAAGTTACCTGAAAAGACATTTCTCCAAGGAAGAAATAGAAATGGCTAAAAAGCACATGAAAAAATGCTCGACATCGCTATCTATTAGGGAAATGGAAATCAAAACTACAATGAGATACCATCTTTCACCCATTAGAATGGCTGCTATTAAAAATACAGAAGACTATATGAGTTTGAGAGGATGTGGAAGAATGGGAATCCTCATCCACAGCTGGTGGGATTGTGGAATGGTCCAGCCACTGTGGAGGACAGTTTGGCAGTTCCTCAAAAAACTAACTATACATCTTTCGTATGATCCAGCAATTCCACTGCTGGGTATATACCCAGAAGAAATGAAAGCAAAGACACATATATATGCACACCAATGTTCATAGTGGCATTGTTAATTATTGCCAAATGTTGGAATCAACCCAGGTGCTCATCAACAGATGAATGGATAAATAAAATGTGGTACATACATAAAAGGGAATATTCCTCAGTTGTAAGAAGGAATAAAGTGCTAACACACGGGATGAATCTTGAGGACCTTATGTTGAGTGAAGCCATCCAGGCATTGAAGGAAGAACAGTACATGACCTGACTGAAATGAATTAAGGAAATTGGGCAGTCTCAGAGAGCTATTGCCTGAAAGATAGGTTTACAAGGAAGAGGAAGAGAAGAAAAAGTTGTGAGCCATCACCCATATGGATGTAATCTATGGTAAAGTGATAGAGTATAGATGCATTTTGAAGGGACAGGACAGGTGGGTATTGATTTTGTTGGGTTTGGTGGTGTAGGGTTGACAGGTGGATAGATTCAGAAGTGTGGGTTAGAATACCCAGGATACTGGGGGTAGAGATGAGAGAGGGACTAGGTGAACGCTTGGGATTTTTGGGTATGAGATTGGTAGTACAGAGGTGGCAGTGCTCTTATTGCAATATGACAAGAAAGTGTCACTGGTTTAGGGTGCCAGTTGGGGAGGACATTTGGGACAGGTGCCCCTGGGGCAGGCTTCTAGGGAATGTGTGAGTGTTAATTCTGTCATAATGTGTTGTATCAGTGGGTGTAGACCCACATAATGAGCAAGAAGGAGATGGCCTCTCATCCTTGGGTGGACCGATTTGTTCATAAATAGATGGGTAGGGGTGTCTCAAGAGCAAGGGTGGTTCCTGGTGGGGAAGGGCAGACCAGTGTGTCAACATCTCTTGCTGCATGCAACTATGAGTCTTTTCATCCAATGAGTCAAGTCGGGGGGTCATCGTGGGCCCCGAGGGGATGGGGATGGGGGAGCAGAATGGATCAAACAGTGGTATTTAGTGGTCAGTGAACATGTTTTTCATTACCTTACAGTGATGGACACAGGACGTGGTAAATATCATCAAAATTTATAAAAGTGTATGGTCTAAAATGTAAACCCTACTGTAAACTATTGACAATGATTAGTAGCTATGTTTCACTATCTATATATCAGTTATAACTATGCTACAGTCCACATACAAAAAGGTTTTAATGTGGGGTGAGGAAAGGGGAAGGGAAGGAGGTTGGGTATATGGGATTCTCTTGTATTCTGTGTGTTATTTTGCTGTGACCAAAACTTCTTTGAAGACAAAATGAAAAATATTGAGGCACTGGGGAATGAGAGTGGGAAGGTGCCATGGTACAGACAGGGCACCAGATAGTGCAGTGATGAAAGGCAAAATATTCAAAAAAAATTTTTTTTTAATTTAATTTTTAAAACTTTTTTATTTTTCATTTTTTGAATATCCCAATATTTTAATTTAATTTTATTTTATTTTTAGTTTTTTTTTAAGTTTTCATGTATTTATCTCTTACATTTAAAATTATCAGTGTTGTTTCATTTTCCTATTAATATTATTTGACTATTGTATTGGCTTCATCTTTAAAGAAACTTTGGATCACAGAATGGTTATAACTGTGGTGGGAGAGGATCATTGCTGATTGTGTGTCAGGGATGGGGGTGCTTGGGAGGAAGTTCACCTGAACATACATACAAGGCATATAAAATTCTTCAAATGTTTATGGTGCATGTTCACAGGGGGTTGAGAATCACTCAATAATTGAGAGAACACTGTATTCCAATCCTTGAGAGCTCTGCCACATTCTCCAAGGGAGCGGCAATATTCCCCCAAGTGCAGGGGCATTGTCTGGCAAAGGAGGATGATCCACTGATGGGCCCTTGTTACTGATGACTAGCCTTATGGGTCTTTGCTCT
Source organism: Cabassous unicinctus (assembly GCA_029593785.1). Lineage (NCBI taxonomy): Eukaryota > Metazoa > Chordata > Mammalia > Cingulata > Chlamyphoridae > Cabassous > Cabassous unicinctus. Next base: position 24,514 of record JAQZBX010016581.1, on the reverse strand, counting down.
TGAAATTGAAACTTAGCTTATTGTTATGGGGTGCCTAGTGGTTGCCTCCTGAGAGCCTCCTTCCTGCTAAAATATGGCCTCTCTCTAAAGAAAACTCTGCATATGAATGTATTACCTTTCTCCCAGTGTGGGACATGACTACTGGGGATGAGCCTCCCTGGCATTGAGGGATTACTACCAAGTGCCAACTTGCGCTATGACTGGAAAAAGACCTTGAATAAAAGGGGGAAAAGGTAAAGACAAATGAGTTCATCTGAGTAAGAAACTTCAAAGTGAGTCGGGAGGTCATCCCAGAGGTAATGCTTATGCACATCTCAGTAGGACCTCATAAGCTTCCAAAGAGGTTATCACCCCAAATAGAGGGGCTCCTGAGGGCTCTGGTGACACCCAGGTCCTATGTCAAGGCAGATATCTCCAGAGTTTTGTGCCTTATCTCTGCGCCCTACTTTGGAATCTGTGCTTCTGAGAGAGACATAGTTGGGCTCAAATATGTCTTCCCTGCACATGGATCATCTGTCCCTTCTATTCAAACCTATATGTGGTGCTGGAGTTTCTAGGTGTACATCCAGAGACGGGAGTCTTTGGGCTGTCCATGTGCCAGTTGGGCCCAGAATGTTGGTGGAGCTGCAACTCCTATTCTACAGCTCAATGGAGTCACACAGAACACTTGGTGGGGAGATGATGATGGACAACAGCCATCCCAGGGAATGGAGAGAGTCTGCAGCTGCAGGCAGTGAAAATTCAGGCAGGATAATCCCATCCATGTTATCCATGGGATATAAGCCCCCTCTCAATTAGAGGTGGAGTGAACATCTCCATCCCAGACTCCTCAGGATTGGGGGAAGTGGTTTGGACTAGAGTGGACTTACTGGTAGTCTGTTATAGACATATTGTGACTCAAGCAATGGAAGAAATTACAACATTAATGTGGAGCCAGTGGCCACAGGACACTGGGGGCATGGAGAGGGAAAAGCAGTTGTAATACAGGGGCTTTTTTGGGAGTTGGGAATTATCCTGAATGATGTTGCAATGACAGATTATGACTTCAGTTATATTTATATTTCAGGGGTGTTTTACAAATCCATGTGCATTTTGAGGAAGATTAAGAAATGCTGTCTGAATATGCTATGAAAACAGATAATTTATTGGACAGAGCATTGTCTTTAGAATAGACAGACCATTTTTGCATTCTGTTTTCACTGATAAGTTGTCATGTGAAGTTTGAATGGCCCTTTTTATTACCAAGTCTAAACTTTTTAATATATAATGTAAGAATAATAACAAAAGGGCATAGAATAATTGAAAAATATTGTTCTATTTTGTGAAAGTAGAGGTGCAGGTGAAACACAGTGTAGAGAGGTGCAGGCCCCCACACAGTGAAATGATGCACCAAAAAGATGATGACAGAAGAAGTTAGAAAAAAAAAAAGGGTATTATGATTACCACACTGGCATTAATATGTTTTTCAATAACTAATAGGCATTTTTAAAATTAGTAAGTCTTTTCTACATCTTATTACAGATATATATATATATATATTTATATATATATTTGGTAAAAATAAGGTAAAAAAAGAATTGTATGTATTAAAACCTTAAAAACATAAATTTGTTTAAAAACAGTAAACAATTGGATAAATATGTATATGTCTTCGTGGGAAAGGGATTGCTAGGTAAAAATGCATAAAATATAGGACAAATATGAGAGCTGCAATACATAAAGACTTTAGTTTACCAAAGGGGTGCCAATGAAAAGAGCCAGAAATATGATGGTTTTTATTAATTTACTTATATTTTTATATAATAAATTAAAAAAACTTTTTTTAAGATAATTAGATTGCATAAATGTCACACAAAAATTATAGGGATTCCCATATGCCCCACCTGCTATACCTCCCAAAACCTCCCGCATAGAAGTGGCACATCACATGCCATGGATATACACTTCCTGGGGACTTGACATTAACCATGGGCCATTGTCACATTGTAGTTTACACACTCTCACACATTCCTGCATGTTATGTTATGACATAAATGGCCTATATCTGTCATTGCAGTGTCATTCAAGATGGCTCCCCAGTCCTGAAAATGCCCCCGTATTACAACTGCTTTTCCCTCTCCCTGCCCTCAGAGCCTCTAATGTCCACTGGCTCTGCATCAATGTTGTAAATTCTTCCATTGCTAGAATCACAATATGTCTATAGTAGAATACCAGTAATTCCATTCTAGTACGTACTTTTTTCCCCAGTCCTGGGGATTCTAGGGTGGTGATGTCCACTCCACTTCTAATTGAGAGGGGACTTGTATCCCATGCAGCAGATGGATGGGACTATCTTGCTTGCAGTTGCAGACTCTCTCTGTTCCTTGGGATGGTCATTGTCCATCATCATCTCCTTGTTAGTTGTCCTGGGTGAGTCCAATGAGCTATAGTGTAGGTATTGCAATTCCACTGAGGTTCCAGGCCCAGCTGGAACATGGACAGCCCAGAGACTTGAGATCTTTAGATGTACAGCTACAAACTCCAGCACCAAGTATAGGTTTAGAAAGAAAGGACAGATGAGTCATGTGTAGGGAAGCCATAATTGAGTCCAACTCTGTCACTCTCAGGAGAACAAACTCCAAAGTATGGCCCACTGGCAAGGCAACAAACTCCAGAGCTATCTGCACTGGCCATAAGTCGTGGGTATCTCCAGAGCCCTCAGTATCTCCACTATTTGGAGTAGTATCCATTTTGGCAGTCTATGAGATTCTGCTGAGATGTGCATAAGTGTTACCTCTGGGATGATCTCCTGGTTCCCTTTGAAGTCTTGTAGCCATATAAACTCATTTATCTTTACCTTTTCCTCTTTTAATTCAAGGTCTTTTCCAGTTGCATTGTTAATTGGTGCTTGGTAGTAATCCCTCAGTGCCAGGGAGGCTAATCCCTGGGATTCATGTCCCCATGCTGAGGGGGAGGTAATGCATTTATATGCTGTGTTTGGCTTAGAGAAAGAGGCCACATTTGAGCAACAAGGAGGCTCTCAGGAGGCAACTCTTAGGCACCCTACAACAACAGGCTAAGTTTTAATTTTAAGAGTAAAGCCTCACAAGCATACTCTTCAATATCAAGAGCCCATCAGTGAATCATCCTCCTTCACCAGTCATTGCCCCTACACTTAGGAGATAGTTGCTACTCCATTAGAGAATGTGGCAGAGCTCTCCAGGATGGGAATTCAATATTTTCTTGGTTATTGTGTGAGTCTCCATCCACTGTGACAATGCCCCATGAACAGTTGAACTTTTTGTATACCTTATATGTATGCCCATGTATCCCCAATCACTGACACCCCACACCAATGATCCTCCCCCTCACCAGTTGTAACTCAAAATCTTTTTATCCAAATTACAAACTGGATTCATCAAGCAATAAATAATGTGATAGAATTCATCTTTCTCAACCTGACACAAAACTCAGAAATCCAGAAACTCTCATTTGTCATGTTTACATTCTTCTACTTTCACATCCTGATAGGTACCCTACTCATTGTAGTGACAATCACCTCCAGCCCAGCCCTGGGATGCCTTATGTAAATTATTTTGTCTTTCTTATATTTCATAGATGTCTGTTTCTCATTTATCAAGACCCCAAAATATTTGACTTACTTTCTCAGAATTAAATTTCAGTGGATGCAAGACTCATCTCTCTGTGGAGCATTTCTTTGTGGGAGCTGAGATAATCCTTCTGATGGTGATGGCTATGTGGTCTTCTGAAGACCTCTGCACTACATGATCACAATGAAACAGCGGGTGTGTGGCCTCCTCATGGTCATGTGTTGGGCTAGAGGATTTCTTCATGTCCTGATTCAAATCCTTTTCATTGTGTGGTTACACTTCCATAACCCCCATGTCACTGAACATTACATGCATGATCTTTACCCTCTGGTGAAGCTTTCCTGCACTGACACACACATCCTTGGACTCTTTCTTGTTGCCAACAATGGGACTCTGTGCATGCTCAGTTGTCTATTCTAATCACCTCCTATATAGTTATTCTTTGCTCCAATGGAACTGAAAGCTCTTATGGACAGTGGATGGTTCTTTCCACCTGTGACATCCATATTACTCTAGTTATCTTATCTTTGTGCCCTGTTTATTTTGTACATTTTGCCCATGAGCATTGTATTAGTCAGCCAAAGTGGTGCTGATGCAAAGTACCAGAAATCTGTTGTTTGATAAAAAGGATATGTATTTGGAGTAGAATCTTATAGTCAAAAGGCTTAAAGAGTCCTGCTCAAGGTAACATGAGAGGTATTTTCTCACCCAAAGACCATTGCCATGTGTTGACAAAAGATGGCTGGTGATGTCTGTGAGGGTCAGACTTCCTCTTCCCTCTTAAGGATCTGTGAGGTCAGCTTCTTCTGATCTCAGCTATAGGCTGGCATAAGCCTCATCTTTTTCCCAGGGCTCATTTCTTTCCAGGCTCAGCTGTTCTAGGCTTTTCTCAAGGTCAGCTGTGAACTATAAGCTCCAGTGTCAAAACAAAGTTATCTCCACTACTTTGTCTTTTTCTGTGTATCTCTACTTCCATGTGTTCTTGAATGAGCATCCATTTATATAGTCTACCAAGTGGGGCAGGGACTCAACCCTGCATGACCAAATGATGTGGTCAAATCAAAGCCCTAATCTTAAAATAATTTAATCAAAGCTATCTCAGCTGAATCTAATACAATCAAAGGGTATCACATGCAGAGTAACAGACAAGTTTATAAAAATAATTAATTTTACCTTTTTGGAATTCATAAATAATATCAAATAGGCCACAATCAATTTCCTCATTGATAAAGCACTGGCTGTATTTTATAACAATACCCATGTTAAACACTTTAGTCTACACACTCAGATGCAGAGGTGAAAAATGCCAAGAAGAAGCTCTGGAGATAAAAAGTGATATTGGGTAACAATTAATGTGAAAAAAACAAGATAAAATAAAATCTATTCATATGTTAACATCAGTGGCTAATACAAATGATAATTTTCTTGCAAACTGGACTTTAAGTATAATTTATCCCATTCCTTTCTGCAATCTTTAATGTTTCCTGTTCTTAAATGTTAACATTTAATGAAAAAATAACTTATCTTTTCCAACTAAAAATTTCCTTGCATTTACAAATTATTGATAAATAGAAAATTCTAATTGATATTAAATTATCACAATAATTGGAAAATCTATGGCCTTATTATATCAATTCTTTTTTTTATTGTGGGTTATAATCAAATTTTTCACAATACATACCAATATTTGTAAAATGATATATAAATACATATGCATATATGTGCATTTCCTTACATAAATGTTTTTATATATCTATATCTATATATTTTTTAAAGGTGCTTAGATTACCTAAATATTACTCAGAAATTACAGCGATTCCCATGTTCCCCAACTCCCACACCTCCCACAACATCCCACACCAACATCCTTCATCAGTGTGGCACATCACCCACAATGGATATACACATCTTGGGGCCTTGCCACCAAGCATAGACCACAGTTCACATCGTAGACCACACTCTCTCCCACACAGTTCGTAATGGTATATTCTGATGCAAAATGGCCTACATCTGTCACCACAACGCCACTCAGGACAAGCCCCAAGTTCCGAAAAAGCCCCTGTATTTCAACTGCCCTTCTCCTCCCTGCCCCCAAAATGCCCAGTGGCCACCGGCTCTACCTCACTGTTACAATTTCTTCCATTGCTTGAATCACAATATGTCTACAACACAACACCACCAAGTCCACTCTAGTCCATAGATCTTCCCCCAATCCAGAGGGAACTGGGATGGTGATGTCCATTCCACCTCCAAGTGAGAGAGGGCTTATATCCCATGGATATGGTGGATGGGATTATCCTGCCTGCAGCTGCAGGCTGTCTCCATTCCCTGGAATGGCCATTGCCCATCATTGTCTCCTTGCCAGGTGACTTGGATGAGTCCATTGAGCTGTAGGGTAGGAGTTGCAGCTCCACCGAGATTCCAGGCACAGCTAGCACATAAGTAGGCCAGAGGCTTCAGTCTCTGTAAGTACACCTAAAAACTCGAGCATCACATATAGGTTTGAATAGAAGGGACTGATGGACCATGTGCAGGGAGGACTTATTTGAGTCCAACTCTGTCACTCTCAGGAGCACAGATTCCAAAGAAGAGCCCACTAATAAGGCATCAATCTCTGGGGCTATCCCCACTTATATAGGACCTGGGTGTCTCCAGAGCCCTCAAGAGCCCCTCTGTGTGGGGTGATATCAACTTTGGTGTTCTATGAGAGCCTAATGAGGTGTGTGTAACCATTACCTCTGGGATGACCTCTTAACTCTCTTTGGAGTCTCTTAGCCACACGAACTCATTTCTCTTTACCTTTTCCCCATTTTATTCAAGGTCTTTTTCCAATCATGTTGCCAGGTGGCCCTTGGTATTAATCCCTCGTTGCCAGGGAGGCTCATCCCCGGGAGTCCTGTCCCACATTGGGGGGAAGGTAATGCATCCATATGCTGAGTTTGGCTTAGAGAGAGTCCACATTTGAGCAACAAGGAGGCTCTCAGGTGGCAAACCTTAGGCACCCCATAACAGTAGGCTAAGTTTCAATTACAAGAGCAAAGTCTCATAAGGCTAGTCCTCAATAACAAGTACCCATGAGTGGGCTATCTTTGGCCAGAAATTGTCTCTGCACTCAGGGGACTCTTGTTGCTCCCTTGGAGAATGTGGCAGAGCTCTCCAGGCTGGAAATTCAGATTCCTTCATTTATTGAGTGATTGTCTACCCACCATGACCATGCCCCATCCCTTGATCATTTGAACAATTTTATATATCTTTCATGTATATTCAGATGAACTTACTCCCATGATTCCCCCATCCCAGACACCCCCCACCAATGATCCTCTGCAGCCCCCATTGTAACCCTTCTGTGATCTAAATCTTCTTTGAACATGAAGCCCATATAATAATGAAATACAATTAATAGGAAAAAGAAATAATAATGATAAGCTTAAATTCAAGAGATAAGTACAAGGAAACTCAGAAGGAAAAAAAAGAAACTAAACTAAAAATAAAATATAATTTGCAGATTGGGACATTCAAAAAAATGGGAAAAAAACAAAAAAAAATCCTTTTAAAAAAAATATTCTTTTTTCCTTTTATCCTGTATTATCGGATGTCCAGTGTACCGTGACACCTTTCCCCTCTCATTCCCTAATGTCTCCCAAATTTTGATATAATTTTCAAAGAAGTTTTAGGTCACACCAAAGTCACACACAGAATACTAGAGACTCCCAAATACCCAACCTCCCTCCCCCTTCCCCACCCCATATTAAAACCTTTTTTTAAAAATGGATGTTAGCATTGTTATAACTGTTATACCAATAGTAAAATATAGCAACTAAACATTGTCAATGGTTTACAGTACAGTTTACAATTTAGACTGTACAGTTTAATAATTTTTTATGATATTTACCATGTCCTGTGTCCATTACTGTAAGGTAATGAAAAGCATTTCCCATGACCACTAAATACCCCATTTGATCTTAACTGTTCCTTCCTCCCCACCCCCTGGGGCATATGACACTCCCCTGTCTTGGCTCACAGTATGACAAGATTCATAGTTGCATGCCCTGGGTATTCTAACCTGCCCTTCCTAATCTACTCACCTATTAACCCTGCACCACCAAACCCAGTAATATCTCTACCCACCTGTCCTATCCTTCAATATGTAACTATACTCTATCACTTTACCATACATTATGTCCATATGGGTGATGGCTCACAACCTACCCTTCTCTCTCTCTCCCTTATTATCCTCATTGATAAAGCACTAGCTGCATTTTATAGTAATACTCATGTTAAACACTTTAGTCTACACACTCAGATGCAGAGGTGAAAAATGCCAAGAAGAAGCTCTGGAGGTAAAAAGTGATCTGGGTAACAATTAATGTGAATAAACAAACTAAAACAAAATCTATTTATATGTTTACATCAGTGGCTAATACAAATGATAATTGTCTTGCAAACTGAAATTTAAGTTTATTTTATTGTATTCCTTTCTGCAATCTTTAATGTTGCTCTTTCTTAAATGATAACATTTAATGAAAAAATAACTAATCTTTTCCAACTAAAAACTTCCTTGCATTTACAAATTATTGATAAATAGAAAATTCTAATTGATATTGAATTATCACAATAATTGGAAAATCTATGGCCTTATTATATAAATTCTTTGTAAACACCTAGTTATATATTTTATAAGCAATGGTCCAAGTACATAAAATATATTTAAACAAAAAGGGATGATGGATAACTATTTGGTTGAAAATTCATGGTCCTAATGCCAACTGCTAAACTCATGGTTGATGTATTATTTTTGAGATATCAGAACCAACCAGTAATGAATGGACATGGATATGAGAGACAGTCAGAAAGCAGGATTCATCCCAGAATTAATGTTGCTATGTTGCATGACTTGAAGAAGCACCATTTACATTGTAATCTAAGAGGGTTTTCCATGATTAAATTCTTTACTCTGTATAAAGCCAAAGAGGGATATAAAATCATTCCAAGTACAACCATAAAGGAAAATTGCACATGATAGAATATATATGTGGAATATTTTTCTTTAAAAATCAGCCTACCTCTGATGTGGAATGTGATTCTCAGAGATATCCTCCCTGGTACACTAGGATTATTAACACATGTCAATCCATAATGCATTTGGAGTAAGAACTTGACAAAAAAGGGAGGAATACTAAATGAAATAGAGTTTTTATGGCTAAGAGATTTCAAGGTGAGTTGGGAAGTCATTCCAGAGTTTGCACTCTTGCAAATCCTAGCCAGACTTCACAAACTGCCACAGTAAACAAAGCCTAAAACTAAAGCACTCCTGACGGCTCTAGGGATGCCCAGAGACCATAGGCAATTCATATGGCCTTATTTAAACAATATCCTGTCAGTGGGCTCTACCTGGGAATATATGTAAATCTATTTCCCCAATATAGCATAGTTATATTCATTTATAAATTCCCTAATCATGTTTCATCTGCTCCTTTTATCTGAACATATAATTTTCAATGTACCTGTTAAGAATAGTTCTAAGATGCTAAAAGGCTTTGAAATTTTCTTTTGCTGATTGAGCCCTGAAAGCTGACAGATGTGCATCAATTCCTATTCTCCAGTTTCTTAAGCCTGCCCTGGATTACCAACAAAACTATGAGGATGAACAAGACCCACACCAAAAAACAAGGAATATCTTTACCTGAAAATAAAGCAATTCCATTCCTCCGCCCCATATATATGTCCATTCTCAGCCTGAAGTAGTCAGAGAACACATTGTCCAAACCCCTCAAAATTGAAGAAAGAACAAAAATTGAGGGGGGAATTATCCCCTGACCAAAGCAAACTTATTGTTCTGTAATTGTTAATTGAATAGCTTGTAACTTTGAAACAAATAATACATTTTTAAATAAAAAACAAACAAAAAAACATCTTACATAGTCCTTTGTCTCCAATATGAGTTTTATTTGATGGATTTGTGTCTTAATTAATAGAGCCAGAATAGCTTGCAAAAGAATAAAAGTAGCTGGTATAAAAGACAGGTTTTATCATGTCTGAGTAATCAAGATAGGGTCTGCATTTCAAATTTCAATAGAAAAGTGTCTACTAGATGCAGATCAATGAAACAGGGAATCTTTTGAGGCGTAGACACACTGCAACTCTAAGAGAAAGAGTCTAGATAAAAGAAAAGGATTCAGATCACAACAAAGCAAAACTCAGTTGTTCTTAGTGACCACTGCTATTGCTTAGCAAATGAATTAACTTATTATTCTATAGCAATGCTAAATCTTATGTTAAATATATATCCTAAACAGATTAATATTCAACAATTAAACAATTCCAAATGAGAAATCAGTTTTTTTTTTTATTGTGGCTAGCCCATTTGTTGATGACCAAATATCCTTATGCTCCCATTATAGTGTTCAGCTCCCAAGTATTTAAGTAAGGCCATCTCCCTCACTCACAGAAGTGATGTGTGCCACATTTAGTGTAAAATTTTAAGGATTACATGTGCTACTATCTAAGTATATTTTGCCCTGTTTCACCAAGTGTGGAACACTGCATTAAAGTGGAAGGAATATACAGATGAAGCAACCTGGATTGCTGAGAATCTACATGGTGAACAACTGCCCTATAGGATCACCCAACACTCAGTGTATTTTACCTGATCAGGAAATAAAACAGTACGTGATCAATCAATGATATTTTAGGATTCATTTGTTGTTACAGCAAATGTACCTTATTCTGACTAATGTTATGACTAAATTCATCATTGCAAACACCTCTATTAATAAAAGAGATTAACTTAGTTTTTGCATTATCTTGATTTTTAAATAAAGTAGAATGGATAAGTAACAATTCTTACAAAACAAAATTCAATTACAGCATCTCTCTGCTTCAGTTTAACATAATACCGCCACTGAAGTATTTAAATCATAAATTCAGACATCATCTTTTCCTCTTTATCCAATATGGAAATTTATATTGAAAAGAAAACTATACAATCATAGAAAGGTTGTAGTAACAATAATTCTGAACTCCAATATGATTTGAGTTTTCAATGCTTCTTGGGCAAATTTCTGGGCTGTTTTAGACAGTTCCCACTTGCACACACTTTTCTCAACATACACTCCAATTTAATATCACTTTCCTGTAATTCTTGTCCTAGAAATTTTTCTCTACTCTCATAAAGAGACTATTATTCCAGTTATGATGAAAATAAGGTCCATCAAAAAGTCATTCTCTTGTCCTCAAGCCTCTTCATAAAAAAATGATCTATATCCCCTTTTCACATTTATGCCTTCCTGCTCTATGAGTAAGATATGCGCAGGACACCTGTATAATTTTAATATGTCAAACAAAACATGACATAAGTCTCCTTCTTGTCTCCTCAGAAATATTCCTTCTAATGCCCATCACCAGAACTCCCCAAATATGTTTATGGGTGCTGTTAAATGCTAATGAGGGTTTGGGACCCAGAAGTAAAAAAATTATATAATAACAAAGGGAGAGGATTACAAAATTCAGCTCCCTTATTTTCTGTATGATAATGAAAGTTAGACTTTAGAGTTACATTTAATTAGAATTAGATTTGGATTTAGAATTAGATTTAGAATTAGTGTTGGAGCAAAAGTTAGAGCTACAGTTACAACTACAGTTAGTGTTAGAGCATAGACATAGAGTTAGAGTTAGGTATCCAGTTGCAGTGTTGAGAGATTTTCTCTGCCATTAGGGGAAAATTCTCAGTATAGTTCCTGGCATTTATCTGTGTGGACATCCTGTTACAGAGACTGAATTATAATTAATAAATCATGTTGACAAACGCCATGCCCAGGGAAGCAGATGTGGCTCAAGTGGTTGGGCTTCATCTACCATATGGGAGGCCCTGGGTTTAGTTCCTGGGGCCTCCTGGTGACAGTAAGCTGGTCCATACCCACAGACAGCTGACAGCCCACATCCATACCCATGGAGAGCTGACAGCCCACACCCATGGAGAGCTGACAGCCCATGCCCATGCCCGTGGAGAGCTGATGGCACATACCCATGTTGAATTGGTGCAGCATATGCCACAACAAAGGGAGACAAGCAGACACAGAGTAGCTGCACAGTGAATGGACACAGAAATCAGACAGCAACACAAGTGGCAAGAGGGGGAATAAATTTAAAATAATATATTTTAAAAAGCCATGCCCAATTTAAGCAAAAAAGTGTTTCCCTGGGTGATTGTGGGATATGGCATCAGATTAGGCAGAAAAGCCTCAGCTGTCTCACCAAAACAACAGATAAAGAGCCTGAAGCTGCTTGAGGGAACTGCTTTGGGGATGAACAGACCAGGACAGTGCTTTACAACTCCCAAGAGGGTGAGGGACAAAGATATGAAGAATCTTAAACAACAAACTGTGAGTTACTAAACCTCCCAGCTGCCTGGAAGGGCTCCAGTCCACCACTCCAAAGATATTAAGCCGAGGTAAAAAGTCTGCCACATTGCAGCTGACTGAGAGGGAAGCAGATGTCTTCCTCCCTGTCAGCTGGTACAAGGGAAATGGAAGGTTGTATTAGGGAGCTTTTCTTCAGTGAGTTTGGCCAGCAGAGCATACTTTGTATATTGGCTCTGGCTAGACCAGAACAAAAGGAAACCAAATGAGATACACTTCCATGGAAAGGTGAACCAATGATTGTCATCTGCTGGCCAGTGTGGAATTTATTTGGACAAAGCTGCACTCAGAGCTCTTGGGTCTCTAACTTCTGGGAGAAAATTCTGCACCCCATTATTGAGTCCCTGGCACACTTTTGATAACTTAACATGGACAATTTTAAAGACAAGATAATTTGAACCAAATATCAAAGAAAAGCTATGAAAAAATAATAACAATAGGCAAAAAAGAGAAATTGACCATCAGAGTAAATTTAAAAACATATTCAGATATCTAGACATCAGCAAAAAATGACAAGCCATACTAGGAAACAGGAGGAGTTGGCCCAACCAAAGGAACAAATCAAATATCCTGAAGAGATATAGAATTTAAGACAATTAATCAATGATAGTCACACATCCCTTCTCAATCAATTTAAAGAAGTGAAAGAAAATATGACTAAAGAAATAAAGCATATTAAGAAGACACTGGGTGGTCATAAAGAACAATTTCAAAGTCTGTAAAGAAAAGTAACAGACAATATGGGAATAAAAGACATGATAGATGAGACTAAAAATATATTAGAGGCACATAAGAGCACACTTGAATAGCTTGGAGACAAAATTAGTGATTTTGCACACAAAACATCTGAACTTGAAATCGTGGAAGAACAGAGAAAGAAGAGAATTGAAAAATGGAACAAGGCCTCAGGAAATTGAATGACAATGTGAAACACAAAAACATATGCATTATTGGTGTCCCAGAAGGTGAAGAAAATAAAAAAGGGGCAGAAAGAATATTTGAGGAAATAATGACTGAAAACTTCCCTACCCTTTTGAGAGACTTAAATATCAATATCCAGGATGGACAATGCACCCCAAACAGAATAAATGTGAATAGCCATACCCCAAAACACCTATTATTCAGAATGAAAATATCAGAGATAAAGAGAAGATTCTGAAATCAGCAAGAGAAAAGCAAATGTCACATAGAAGGAAAATTCAATAATATTACGTGCCAGCCTCTCTTTAGAAACCATGTGGGAGAGAAGAAACTGGTATGATGTATTTAAGGTAATGAAAGAAAACTGCCATCCAAGAATTCTGTATCTGGCAAAACATTCCTTCAAAAATGAAGGGGATTTGAAAGTCTTAACAATGAAAAATTGATGTAATATGTTAACAAATGACCAGAATTACAGGAGATACTAAAGGAAGTGCTTCAGCCTGAAAGGAAAAAAAAAACAAGGGAGAGATTGGAGAAGAGCATAGAAATATTCCTAGCAGATAGTAACCAAAAGGGAGCTGGAGTAGTGACGCTAACATCAGGAAAAATAGATTTTAAATGCAAAAATGTTATGAGGCATGAAAGAGGTCATTATATATTACTAAAAGTGGCATATCAGCAAGAAGAAATAAATCTACTAAATATTTATGCATTTAACCATATTGCCTCAAATTATAGGAGGGTCACACTGACAAAGCTGAAGGGAGAAATACGTATATCTAAAATAATATTTGGAGGCTTCCATACACCACTCTCAGTATTGGATAGAACATCTAGAGAGAGGATAAGTAAACAAACAGAGAGTTTGAATAATATGATAAATGAACTAGACATAACAGACATCTATAGAGCATTGCACCCCAAAACAGCAGGATATATATTTTTTCAAGTGCTCATGGATCCTTCTCCAAGTTAGACCATATGTTGAGTCACATGACAAGTGTCAATAAATTTAAAAGATTGAAATTATACAAAACACTTTCTCTGATCATAACAGAATGAAGCTAAAAATCATTAATGGGCAGAATAAAAGGGAAAATTAGTAAATATATGGAGATTAAACAATAAACTTTTAAATAATCAGAAAAAAATTGAGAGAAAATTTGGCAAATATATTGAGATAAACGAAAATTACAACAAAACATATAAAAAAATATGGAACACTGCAAAGGCAGTGCTGAGAAGGAAATCAATACCCCTCAATGCTTACATTAAGAAAGAAGAAAGAGATTAATTTGATGACATAACTGCAAACTTAGAAGTATTAGAAAAAGAACAGCAAACTAATCCAGAACCAAGCCTACAGAAAGGAATAGTAAAGATCAGAGCAGAAATAAATGAAACCAAGAACAGTAAAACAATAGAAAGAATCAACAAAACAAAAGTTGGTTCTTTGAAATCAACAAAATCAACAGTTAGCTAGAATGACAAAGAAAAAGAGAGAAGACACACATAAATGAAATCAGAAATCAGAGAGTGACATTACCACCGACCCCACAGAAATAAGAGAGATCATATGAGGATACGATGAAGAACAGTATGCCAAAAAACTAGAAAATATATATGACGGACAAATTCTTGAAAACACATGGACCACATACACTGATGCTGGAAGAAATAGAAAACCTCAATAAACCAATCACAAGTGAGGAGATTGAAACAGTCATCAAAACCTCCCAAAGATGAAAAACCCAGGACCAGGTGGCTTCACAGTCGAATTCTACAAATCATTCAAACACTGATCTTGCTAAAGGTCTTTAAAAAATTGAACAGGAAAGAATGCTATCATCATCACCCTAATACCAAAAGCAAATAAACATAATGTAAAAAATTACACACCAATAACTCTAATGAATATAGACGCAAAAATTCTCAATGAAAATTTGCAAACAAAATTCAGAAGTACACTGAAAGAATTATACACAATGATCAAATGGGTTTTATCCCAGGTATAAAAGAGGTTCCATACAAGAATATCAATTGGTGTAATAAATCACATTGATAAATTGAAGAAGAAAACCATATGTTGCAGAAAAGTTATTTGACAAAACACAGGACCCTTTCTTGATACACTCCAAAATATAGGAATAGAAGGAAGTGTTCTCAATATGTTAAAGTGCATATATGAAAAACTTAGAGTTATCATTGTACACAGTGGTGAAAGACTGAAGCTTTCCCATTCAAATCAGAAACAAGACAAGGATGCCCACTGTCACCATTATTAGTCAATATTGTGCTAGACATTCTAGATAGAGCAATAAGGGTAGACAAAGAAATCAACAGAAGAAGTTAACCTTTCACTATTCACTGATGACATGATCTTATGGCTAAAAAATCTTGAAAAATTCACAACAAATCTTCTAAAATTAATAGATAATTTCAGGAAAGTGGCCAGATACAAGATTAATACACAAAATTCAATAGCATTTCTACACACTACTGATGTGAAACCTGAGGAGGAATAAAACAGTCAAATATTTAAGAATAAACTTAACCCAGGATATAAAGGAAGCTCTATTGCAAAAACTACAAAACATTGCTAAAAGAAAGCGAGGAAGACTTAAATAAATGACAGGTCATTACATGTTCATGGATTGGAAGACTAAATATTGTTAGATGGCAAATCTGCCCAAACTGATTACAGATTCTGTTTGAGAAGATTACGGTTCTGAAAAAGCCGGGCCAAACCAGTCTATTCTAAAAATGGTGCTGGGAGAACTGGTTAGCCATATCCAAAAGAAAGAAAGAAAACCTCTATCTCACACCTTATACAGAATTTAACTCAAAATGGAACAAGAACCTAAATTTTAAAAAAATTAAAAAAAAAAAACACAACCATAGAACTCCTAGGAGAAAATATAGGAAAACATCTTCAAGATCATGCAATTGACAGTAGTTTCTTAAACCTTATGTCCAAAGCATGAACAACAAAAGAAAAAATAAATCAATGGGACCTCCTCACAATTCAACACTTTTGCATCTCAAAGGACTCTGGCAAAAGTGTGAAAAGGCAGCAGAATCAATATGAGAAAATATTTGACAATCACATATCTAATAAGGGTTTAATATCCATGATATATAAGAAGAACATATAACTCAACTATAAAAAGGCAAACTATCTGATTTAAAAATGGGCAAAAGACTTGAAAAGGCAATGACCCAAAAAAGAAATAAAAATGGCAAAGAAACACATGAAAAACTGTTCAACATCACTACTGATTAGGGAAATGCAAATCTTTCACACCTATTAGACTGTCCACTATTAAAAAGTTGGAACACTGTAAATGTTGAGGAGATGGACAGATAGTAACCCTTTATAAAATGTTGGTGAGAAAGTAGAATGTTACAGCCACTGTGGAAGACTGTTTGGCTGTTACTAAGGAAGTTGAATATAGACTTGCCATGGGACTGGGCAATAACATTGTAAGATATGTAACCAGAAGTCCTGAGAGCTGTGACATGAATAGACATCTGCATATGATGTTAATAGCAGCGTTTTTCATGATAGACAAATGTTGGAAAAAATCCAGGTGTCCATCAACTGATGAATGGAAAAACAAATTGTGGAGAATATACATGATGGATTATTATACAGTATTAAGAAGAATGAAGTTGTGAAACACATGATAACATGGATGAACCTGGAGGAAATTATGTTGAGTGAAACAAGCCAGACACAAAAGTACAAATACTGTATGTTGCCCTACTATGAAATAAAGATATTATGTGAAATATGAATATGGTTAAAATTGCACATATGAGATCATTTTTCTTTGAAGCTAAACAAATGTAGATTAATACTGTAAAATGTAAATCTAAAAAACATTTTACTAAGTAAATGAGTCTAGACACACAGTACTATATATTTATGATTCCACTTGTATAAAATATAAATATAAATCAATTTTAAAAGATTAAATTATATTAATGGTTATGTAGGCCTGAGGAAAGAATCCTAAGGGGTGTGGAGTCTCTCTTTGGATTAATGAAATTTTTCTAAAAATTTGAAATGATAAATGCACAACATTGTGATTATTCTAAAAGCCATTGATCATATACTTGGATAGATTATATGGTATGTGTATATAACTCAATAAAACTGCTTAAAAAACAAATAAATAATTGTGCAAGATTAGCCAGAAATAGCAGTTATGTACAGCAGGGCAAACAGAGAGAGATGGAGAGGTGAGGAATTTTCTTATTTATTTGTTTGTTTATTATTATTGAAATAATAAAAATGCTCTAGTAATGATTGAAGTGATGAATGCACAGCTATGTGATTATATCAAATACCACTGATTGTACACTTTGGCTGAATTGTATGCTTTATTAATATGCATCATTAAAATTGATTTGTTAAAAAAAGGGGGGCCTTTCAGTGAATCTCCAAGGGCACCTATTTCTTGGGCAAAGAAATTTTCTAATGATGCATTTTTCTGTGGGTAGGGGAATGTCAACACCATCATCTCTTTAGTTGGAATAACTTGAACCCAATGTGCCAAATTAATTACTCCAACCCACAAGATTACAACCAAGTCAACATTATAGGTTCAGGGAGCAGAAATGGAAATGGAGGTCTACTTCATGTAGAGTTTCTTTCTTTCTCCTCTAGGTGTAGTTTTACAAAGTGGGCTCGCTGAGTGTGATTTTCTCACAGACTTCTGCATGTAAATATAGACCATCCTTCTACATATGCATGATTTTCATCTATAGTGCTTTATTATTTCAAATTGTTTTATTTTTTATATTTTATTGGTTATTTTAAAATTTATTATTTCATTTTCTTATTAATTTTATTCAGTTATTTCATTGAATTATTTTTGGAGATGTTTTGGATCACAGAACAATCAGAGAAGGGGTCAGGGGGGATCACTGGTGTGGGGTGTCAGTGCTATGGGGAAGCATGGGAAGGGGTTCACCTGGGGCATGCCTGTAGGATATATCAACATGTTCAAGTGTTCATGTGGCATTGTCTCAGTGGGTGGAGATCCACACAATAACTGAAAGAATATTGAATTTCTATTCTTAGAAATTCTGCTAGATTCTCTAACAGGACATCAAGAATCCCCCAAGTGCAAGGGCAATGTCTAGTGAAGGAAGTCAGTCCATTAAGCCAGGCACTTGGTATTGATGATTGTACTTATGAACCTTTCCTTGTGAAATTGAAACTTAGCCAAGTATTATACATTGCCTAAGAATTATCTCCTGAAAGCCTCCTTGTTTCTCAAATGCAGCTTCTCTCTAAGCCAAACTCATAATATAAACACAGTACCTTTACCCCAGTGTGGGACATGACTCCCAGGGATGAGCCTCCCTGGTACTAAGAGATTATTACCAAGCACCGATTAGCAATGGATCTGGAAAAAGACCTTAACTAAAAAGGAGAAATGATAAATACAAATGAGTTTTTATGGCTAAGAAATTTCAAAGTGAGTCGGGAGTTTATTCCAGAGGTTACACTTATGGATGTCTCAGCAGGATCTCATTGAGTGCCACAGTAAACAGTGCCTCAAATAGCGGTGCTCCTGGGGTCTCTAGAGATAGCTAGAACCTTTAAGCAGGGCAGACAGCTCAGGAATTTTGCACCCTGTCAATGGGCTTTACTTTGGAATTTATGCTTCTCAATATAATAGAGATAGACTAATTTATAGGTTCTCTACACATGGATCTTGGCCCTTTTATTTGAACCTCTAATTAGTATTATACTTCATAGTATACATCCTACTTATCAAGGATCCATCCATGTGCCAGTTGAACACTGAATTTAATAGAGTTGCAATACATACTCTCCTGTTCATTGGACTAACACAGGACAACTAACAAGGAGATGATAATGGACAACAGCCATCCAAGGGAACAGAGAGTTCTACAACTGCAAGTAAGATAACTCCATCCATCTGCTCCATGGGATCTAAGACTCCTCTCAATTAGAAACAGAGTTAGAGTGGGGAACAGCATCTCAAAATCCTCAAGATTGGGGAATGAACACTGTACAAAAGTAGAATTAATCATTATTTTACTAAAGACTTATTATTATTATTATAGTAATGGAAGAACTCTTAACATTGATGTAAAGGCAGTAGCCACCAGAATTTCTGAGGGATGGGAGAGGGAAGAATTTGTGCAATATGGGGGCATTTTTGTAACATTGTATTTTTCATGCATGATATTTCAGTGACAGATACGGGCCATTGTATTTTTGTCATAGCTTACAATATTGTGCAGGACAGTGTGTAAACCATAATATAAACTGTATTCCATGGTTAGTATAAATGCTTCAATATGGGTTCATCAACTGTAACAAAGTTACCACAGTAATGAAGAATGTTGTTAATGTGGGAAAGGGTCATGGGGGAGGGATTGGGGCATATGGGAATCACTTATTTTTTATGTAACATGTACTCTAAAGTTTCTTTAAAAAGTAAAGGCTCTAGTCCTCCAAATCTATTATGATATACTAACTTCTAAGCATTTGTGCAAAATAAAAAAGTGATTATATCCACACCATTTAAATCATCCAAATGAGGAGGAGAACTGCTGGAAATCCAGTCTCCTGAGTTCTCTCAGTCAATCATTAATTAAAAGTTCACATGCAAAAAATTTATATTCACACAGGATATCCAGGCAATGTTCTTTTTTCATTTAAGTTTATAATATTTTAAGTGAATTTAAGTAATATGAAAAAAATTTTATATGCTTCCTCATGAAGTTTCCATTTTTGGTCACCTTTATTCCTTTGTACAAATTCATATTTCCATCTAAAATCACTTTTACTCTTCCTGAAGGGCTTCCTTTAATATACCTTATACTACGAATTTGCTGCTGATGAATTCTTTTAGCTTTTGTATATATGAAAAAAAATATTTTGTGTTAGTTTTTGAAAGATCTTGCTGTGTATGTACTAGCCCTAGGCAATTTTTTCTTTCAGAAAGCTTTCCTTCATATTGTGTCCCTCTATAAACTTTCTTGCTTTGGTTCTGATATATAGAATGATGTAATTCATATCTTCTTCCCTCATACGAAGTTTTTGGCAACATCTCTTTTGCAAAATAGAACATTGAGGTGCAAAGAAGTTGAGAAAATAAATGACAACTAACAGTATTGTGTTTGTGGGTTTAACTGTCATGTAAACATTTCTTTCAATTTAATTCAGAAAATATTTTCCAACTGTTTTCTATGCAAAATACATGATCTTGATGATTTCACGGGTTATCTTTTGGTATTTCTCCCAATAATTTTATTTTATTTAAGGTTGTTTGGCAGACCCTGGTAAGATAATTGACACTTTAGTATCATATATTAATAGGTCAAAGAATATTGAATAAACTACAGACTCCTCTAGGATGTTAGCACAGCCCATTCATTTAAAGGATATCCCTGTGCCTCAATCTGAATCAAAGTTGTCTATATTGTGCTTAGGCAGGTCACCAGGATAGGGGCAAAAAGTAGGAAAGGAAATTAGAAGGCAATCTCTTTTCTCCAATATCTCTGTCCTGTTCAGCTGCTGTGTATTGGATCTGTCTGAGGAATAAGTCCTGCCTGACTCTTGTGATAAAACCAAAGCTCCTAAATATCCAGAGGAGGTCTGAGACAGCACTTCCTCTCCCATCACAATGTATCCAATGTGTCCAATGTATAGACACATCACAGCATAAGTGTGTGATGAGGTACAATAGCATAATGATTTAAGCGCAGGATTAGAAATCATATGTCTCTGGTCTTAAATCCAAGTGCTAGCAATTATTAGCTTTTGGATCTGGCCAAATTTCCTAATATATATGTTGATATAATATTATTTCCCTTATGGGGATTATGGAACTCAGATGATGTGCTGTACTTAGCAGAGTAACTGATATGTAAAAGTGCTCAAAATTTATTAGTTCTTATGATATCCATATTTCCTTTATCTCCTACAACCTTTTCAGGGACTGTCAACTTCATTGTCAGATTATTTTTATTTGAGCATTCAAATGTTCATAAATAATTTCAGAATTATAATGATCTTTGAATCTTTATTGAATATTTCAAAACTTGATTTTTTTTCTGTATGAATTCTTCATTTTCCCAGAATCCTAACAATCATATGAGGAAGGAAAAATAGATTCTATATCTCTATCTCTATCTTTATCTCTATCTCTACCTCTATATCTCTATTGCTATATCTATCTATATCATCTATAGCTATATCTAATGTTGCAATTATTCTTGCCAGAATCTAAATTAGTCACAACATTGCTTCTTATTTCCTGTACAAAAGATAGCAATGGACAAAAAGTATACTCTGTGCCTAACTGTATTCTTAGCATTACATACATTGCATCATATAGCACTACCATGGTCCCATGTGATAGGTTCCTTATCATCCCCTTTGTATATTTGTAGCAATGAGGCAAAAATCTGAGAAAATTGACCAAGTTTTCATAGAAAGTAAGTAGATGAGCCAGTTCTAGGAGATGCAGCTTATTGTACTACAAATGTCATGCTCATCAGTGTAATTCATATTTTTAATATTTTACAGCAGTTTTCTAACTAGCACATGTCTATTCTCAAGACACCAACAGTAGGATATAAGTTTTTCATTGACCTATATTTTCACTTGTTATCTTGCTCAATCCTACATTTAACCCTGTGAGACAGGTATTAGGATTGTTACATAGCTTCTGGCTGGGTCATGCACCTGTACTCCCCTAACCAAACATTATGTGCCCCATGTCCCAGACTATAAGATCTCTTCTAAACCACAGGCATAAGATGCTGCTAAACTACAGCAGCTGGCTCTCTGATCCTGCTTGGTCAGTGCTAGAAGAATAGTTAACATAACAGCTACAGATTATAGGGGCTGCTTGGTAATAAGATTCCAACTCATTTGGATCCAGACTTATAGGGACCAAAGGAACTATCTCCCAAAGAGCAGTGGGGTCTATAAAAAGTATTAAAAGACCTGAATTCAGGAAAGTGCTACTCCAGGACAACATTAATTTGTTTTTGAGATCAAGGAACCTGCATTCCCTAAATTATCTGCTCTAACATAGTTTGCTATTTACAGGGCTTTAAATCAATTACAGTTCTGATCATGTGGCTTTCATAGTATACTTCCTCTTGGTATGAAAGACCAGCAAATGTGCAAGAAGGAGACATGGGGAAAAATATCCTCCAATGATTAGGTGCTGCCTCATCAATTTCTTTTGAAGACTAAATATCTGGAGGTTCTAACCGAAGGAATTTGCTTCTGAGATGGATGCTTGTGGCCCATATTCATAGAATTGGGTTAGCCTAGAGAGCAAAATAAACTTAGCACATGATTTTGGATTTATTTAGGAAGCCTCTCATAGTAATCATTTTCAATTTGACTAAAAGAGGAAAATAAATATTGTACTTAAGTTAAAAATAGATTATCTGCAAAGCAGTAGTTAATGATGGGTTAGAGGTTACTAAATTCATACAAAATGTTCTCTAAAAATAAGAGATCTTGTCATAGATTGAACCTGTTACTTCTCCAAACACATTCAGACAGGTAGGTTCAAGGTATGGCTTCTTTATTGGTATTTTTCTCTCAAGGTGAAACAGGATTCAATTTACAATTAAGTCATATTTATATACATATTCCAATTATCATTGAAGGTTAAGACTGTCATAACCACATCTACTTAGAAAACTAGTCACTCAAAGTAGTATGGACAGACACCAGAGATAAGAAAATAAAACCACATATTAATTTTACTGATTATAAAAGCAATATATTCTTTTGAAAAAAACATCAGAAAATTCATAATAAAAGACCACAAAAATTGCAAATAATACCATGATCCAAATAGCACTATTTATTTTAATATATTCTTTAGATACATAGAAACTTTTCTATGTAGCATACGTCATTATACGTACTTGATAGCCTAATATATAAATGTTTATATCTGAATTTTCCGCTCAGTACTATATCGAAAGTAACTTACTCATCAATTCTTCTTACAAAATACTTTAATCTGAACCTGATAGTTTAAATTACATATTCTAATTCATTTAATTGTTCTCCTTTATTTAGACATTTTGGTTGTCCTCATTTTTTACTATTATTTTAAAAATTTGAAATAAAACCTTAAGTTTGGCCAACATAGTTTATCTAGAACAGATTTAAATGTGTAAGGAATACTGGAAAAAGGATATGATCCATATAAAGCCCTTATTTTATAGAACCAACTTTATATCCAGATTATTTTATATCACCAACACTCACCTGTACTGGATAATATAGCTCTCATTTATTTTGGTTAGTTTGCCATTTAAATGTTTTAAATTTTACATTGCACTTCTTTACTTACAAAATAGAGGATTTCTGAAGTCTAATGTTTTTTCATTACTTTTGCAATTTTTTAATAATATTGTGAGTAATGTTGTCTTCCTAAATGCTATTTATAGAAATAGTTGGCCATCAAAATTACGGTTCTTATATCCAGGCTATTCCATGACTTTATGTCTTTGAATTGATAATATTTGCCCTATGTTTTATATCACTGCAATTTTCTTAACATGCACTTCCCATCTTGACATCAGATAAATATTTATTGTTTTGTTTTTATCTATTTGAACAGATATATGCTCTAATTTAAGGTTTTAATGAGCAATATTCATTTTTATTTTTCAGTTATATATTTTCCTTTTTTGATGCTATTATGAAGAGAAGATTTATTTTGTTTGAAAAATGCCTATTAATTACTAAAAACCTTACATTATCCCCACTGCTATTTTCACAATTTTTTAAAGTAGTCATTAAATTGATGTCCTTTGAGATGTGATTATACTTGCTTCTTATTGAGCTTATATGTTTTAATTGTATTTTTTATAAACAATGATTTTTATTTTATATATAAGATCTAATATTTTCTATAGATAATTAATTTATTTGATTTCTGCATTCAAACCTTATCCAAATGTAATTGGTGGTTTTACTTTTTGAGGTGAATACTTAGTTGACTGATATTCTTACCTAGTTCATTTCTTTCTCTCTTGATATAATGAGCAATTATTTCAAAGATAATAATTTTCAGGTGTGTTATTCTAATATTTCTTTCTCTTATGCATAACTTGTGAGTGTTTGGAAAACTATGTTTTTACATTTTTGATCCAAATTTTGGCCCAAGTAGTAGCAATATTCTTCAATTCCTCTTCGTCTTTTGTAATTTTTGCAATGTTATCTATGAAAAAGTTTAGGCTTAGTAAATGAATGCCCATACCCAACATAACATAGGTACTGTTCATTGAAAACAGAATACAAAAATAATCCATCTGTTTTGAAGAACAGTCTCTGTCCAATATATTATGGTGTTTTATTTCTTTCATGTTAAGTGTTTCTGTTTTCATAACATACCCAGAGAACATTACATAATCATCCTTAAATTGAATGTTGCAAAATATCCCTGAACTTTAAATATAACTGAACTTCCACAAATAGTGACTTCCATTCTTTAAAATCAATTAGGGGAATAATGCATTCCATCATACTGTCTGTTTTTTTTTTTTTTTTTT
>JAQZBX010016580.1:0-36354 GCA_029593785.1 Cabassous unicinctus | reverse complement strand
CCCAAACTTTCATTCCTGAAGTTTCTGGGCCATTCCTGCCTGAATTGTTGCAGTTTTACATTGATTTCAATCACAGGATATGGTAGCACTAAGAGACTCCTAGAGGATCTCCTCAATTCCAGACAAACTCTTCTTTACCTTCACTGTAGTTGCAGTCCTATTTCCCCTTGATAACCAGGATCAATCATCCCCAGTCAGTACAATAATTTCTTTCTTTTCCTGTTGATTTAGAGGCATGCGAAGCCCAAAGTGGGTAAGTGGCAGTATGTGATGATTTGAGTCTTTTGTGGGCCCAGAAAACTATTTTCTTAAGCTAATTAAATTCTATACATGTGGGATCTTTAGTTTAGTTTCAGTTAATTTTTTTTGGATCACTTTTTGGTTAAATCACTTTGGTTAATGTCCTTTTTTAACTTTTGGGACCCATGGTAGTTACTATCCTTTTACTGGAGTCCTGTATAAACAGAGGAGAGAGGTGAGAGATATCATTTTACCCTGCCATGACAGAGAGGATTCCAAGATCACCTGCAGTTTCAGAAAGGAAGAGAAAGCCTGAGAGGCTGAGAAGCCTGAAGCTAGAATCAGCTGAGGAGCCAAAGCTGAAGCAACTGAGAGGGCAGAGATGAGCCATGTGCCTGGCCAACCACAGCTGAGCATGGGAAGAAAGTGAGCTTGGAGGAGAAGTCAGAGACGAGCCTCCATTTTGTCTTGGCATGTGGCAGGAGTCCTGGATCACCAGCAGCCAAACTTCAGTGAGACAGCATTTTTAATGATGCCTTGATTTGGACATTTTCACAGCCTTGGAACATTAGGATTGTACTTTAATAAATTTCTATTATAAAACCCAACTCATTTCTGTTATTTTGCATTGACAGCCTTTAGAAGCCTAAAACACTAATTTAACTTCCAGTTCAGTGGAATCACCATTATGTCTTCTGGTGAAAGCACTCTTCCTTCTGGAATTAAGACTTGCAGAGCAGCACAGCTTAAGATTTTGAGGACAGGAAGTAAAACATTTTCTAGTGGATCTCTTGGGGTAATAGGGGTAGTGCCGCCACCATTTCCACACCTTGATCTCTGGACCCTAAATCTTGGCTATAGCAGAAACCACATAATAGATTGGGTGCTGACTTAGTGCATATTCAGCATCCTGGAGAACAATGCTCTTGCCATGCAAGCTATCTCCACCAAGCTGGTGCCATAATTGAGTCTTCAAAAGGCCACTCCACTGTTCTATCCATCCAGCTGTTTCAGGATGATGGGGAACATGGTAATAACAGTGAATTCCATTATCATGTGCCCATTCCCGCACTCCATTTACCATGAAGTGGTTTCTATGATCAGATGCAATGCTGTGGGGAATACCAACATGGTGGATAAAGCATTTTGAAAGTCCAGGAATGGTAGTTTTTTAGAAGCATTGCATGCAGGGAAGAAAAATCCTTATCCAGATTATGTGTCCAGCCCAGTTAGAACAAATCATTTCCCCTTCCATGATGGAAGCAGTCCAATGTAAGCAAGATGCCACCAGGCAGAAGTCTGATCACCCCTCAGGTAAATGTGCCATATTGGGCACTGAATGCTGGTCTCTGCTGCTGGCAAATTGGGCACTCAGCAAATATAGTCAAGCCTTACTGAGTTGAAGTCCATGTTGCTAAGCCATTGCATGATCTCCATTCCTGCAACCATGGCTATTGTGTTCATGAGTCCATTGGGCAATGACGGGACTGGCTGGGGAAAGAGGCCAACTGGTATCCACAGAACAGATCATCTTATCCCCTTGATTATTCAAATCTTTTTCCTCTGCTGAAGTCACTTTCTGATGAGAATTCACTTGGGACTCAAATATCTTCAGGTTTTGCCCACTCAGAAAGGTCTATCCACATACCTCTCCACCAAATATTTTTTAAACAGGTAGTGGGAATTGAACTGAGTGCCTCATACATGGGAAGCTGGTGCTCAACCACTGAGCTACATCTGCTCCCCAATGAGAGTTGTTTTTTTCATTTGTTTGTTTTCAGGAGGTACTAGGGATTAAACCTGGAACCTAATACAAGGAAAGCATGTGCTCTATTACTGAGTTACATTCACCCCCTAGATCTTTTTGTCATTAGTTTTCCTATCATGTCCATTCCAATTCCCTGACCATCCAGCCCAATCATTGACCACAGCTCATGAATCAGTATACAAAAACACCTCTGGCCATTTATCCTTCAAAGAAAAATGAACATCCAGGTCCACTGCTCAAAGTTGCTCACTGGGAGGCTTTCCTTTTAGCTCTTCTTTACAGATGTCCCAGAAAGGGGCTATAGTTCTGTAGCTGTCCACTCTTGAGTGTGACCTGTATATAGATCTTGGAGCAAAGCCTTCTAATCCTCTACAGATAATGAATCTCTTTTTGAGAAACAACTTTTGACCTGCTGCTGGGCATTAGTAAAACTGGATTCTTAACAATGGGCTGTCTCTTCTGCCAGCTGTGCTCTATGTGCTTTGCTGCAGCAACTGGAGCCAGGTAAGGGCCATTCAAAGGTCTTTCTGGCTGTTCCCGTGCCTCAGAGTTGCAACTCCTCTTATTGGCATTAATTTGCAAAATCTAAGGTGGTGTGAGTCTGGTAGAAATGCTCTGTGATCTCATTTATTCATGTAGCAACTATCACCTGAGCACTCACCCAGTGCCAGGTGTTGAGTTAGGTCCTGAGTCCAGAGCTGAAAATGAGCTCAAAGTCTGGAGGTAGAGATGGATGAAAGTAGTAAGCAAATACATGTTAAATAGAAGAGCAACTGCCATAGTGAAAATCAAGGCCCCTCTGACTAGGCCCTGAATATTCACAGTGAGCTCTGGTGTGTGGATCAGTGTCCTTATTCCTTACTATGGAAGGAAAACTCACACTTTTCCTCCCTGGCCAAGGTCATGTTACAGCCATGTGATTCTCAGGTCCACTGGGATGATAACCAGTTTACACAATCAATCTTTTTGTCACTGACATATCTAAAAGGAGACACCAGGCCCCAAGCCCTTAGAGCTCACAGCACCTGGGATGGTGGTAGTCTTTGTCATAAGTCTTTCACTGTGGTTATGTCCAGAGGGTAGGAGCCTCTGTTGGAGAGATTTGAAATATGTGACATGTCAGGGGTGGGGAAGGATGTGGTCACTAAGATTAGTGACTCACACTCATGCAGGGCATAGCTTACCAATTAAACAGCCCTTCCAATCCAGGTGGTAGAATCCCTGCCCTGACCTCACCTAAGAGTCCTCTCTGGGCTTCCCCATGATCTGGACCTGGCCTTGCTCTGAGCCTCAAAGGCCTTGCTCCATCTTCCAGCCTCCACCTTGTTAAGGATTTTGAACATCATCCCTTTGCTTCATCTAGAAAGGGGAGGTCCAGATCAATTGTGGGGTGATTCTGAGTTTTCAGTTGTGGATGTTTCTCAGTTATCTCCCATATCCCCAGGGCTCCAAGTGTCACCCAGACACTCATGGTGGTCTCTTCAGGAGAGCTGGGGGCAGAGCACAAACCCTGGTTCCCAACAGCCCAGGCCCTTTGTGACATGGCACAGCTATCCACAGACATGATTTGTAAAATGAATCACAGATACAACTGTGCTTTCCTCTCAAAGGCAGAAGTGCCAGATTCCAAAGCTAGTCCAGGACAAGGAGGAAGGCATTGGTATCTGAGGAGTTTCACTTACAGAGCTGGGAGGTTCCTGAAAGCAAAGACATCATGTAGAAACATTTAATAAATCTAGTGCAATCTGATAAATCAGAGGGTAGATTTTTACTGCATCTTTGGGCTTCCTCTGGCCTAGGGTACAGTAAGAGTCACCCAGCAGAGGGCCACATTTATGGGGAGAATCCATCTCAATTTCTGAAAGGGAACCCTCCTTTTACACTGAGACTCCTTGACCAACCAGAAAGCCCAGTTGGCCAAGGTAGTCATGCCCTGGCCCAGGACTCCTCCGGCTCAGGCTCTGTGAGGTAGGACAGCAGGGCCCTGCTGGACTTGATTCCCCATGGGAAGGGGTTATGCTCATTTCTGGCAGAAAGCATGTATCCCAGCAGTGACTGTTGGCCCAGGGGAAGGAAGTGAAGTGGTCTGAGGTCTCCTGGGGCTGCTCTTCCTCAGGAAAAGCTGCCCTCCAATAGTTCTACATCTCAGGTCCCTTGAAGTGGGCAGTGTAGCTTCTGTGCCCACTTGTGAGTTTCTGTGCCCACTTAAAGCCTGACCAGCAGGGCCATTCCACCAGTGCTATTGAGTAGTTACAGAAGGGTTTGGAGCATCACAATCATGCTGAGTAAATCTAAGGCTCCCCTCCCTAATCACATGTGCTTTTCCATGAGGACAAATCCTTGCAGCTATCCAGAAATTACCATTTACACATTTTAGTGAGAAAGATCTAGGAACTCAATTTAAATAAGAAATATCTAGCATAGCCATAGCTCCAGTTTACCTCTGTGCATGCAGAAGGCAAAGTAAGTAATTAACTTTCCTAAACTGAATATTAATTTAAATATTATTACCAGGGCTTTGAGTTAGCAAGTTAGATGACCATTGAGAATGAGAGTGGGCTGGAGGCTGAAGACTTTCTTCACAGAATCTAATGACAACCTTGAAGTCCAGGTGACTCATAGGTCTTCTTTGCTAGGAATAACATCAACAAGGACAGTTTTATCAGGCAGAATAGAATCTGCTCCCCTGCAGCTATGGGGCAAGAGAGAATATTTTTTCTTTTAGATAAGATTTATTTTGCCAGTTCAAGTGCTGGACTCACTTTGGGAAGAGAGAACGCTTGAGGTACCCACATATATAATATAGAATGTAAAAGCTAGAAATCATTACTAAGAAATGATGTAGAGGCATAGTATAGTACTCTGTGCTTGTACCCACAACCCCCCTGGTCTTTCATGAATATACCTGGCTCTGGATGGAGTCACCAGGGAACAGGGCAAGTATAGACTCAGATAGATGGAGACCTGGAAATCCCTGGGCCTCAGTATTCCAGATACATACTGGGTTGAAGGAAGAGGGGTCAGATGGCACTCTGGGTGCTAGCTGAACTGACTCATGTCTCTGAGAACTTCTCCCTCCTCTACTCAGAGCCACTTACCCTGCCTTACCCTGCCCTCCTTGGGAGAAGAAATCAAACACTGTCACAGGGCACTGAGGCTCAGGGAGGTTAAGTGACTTGCCCAAAGTCCCCAAGGTGGTGAGGGAACAGCAACTGGGAACCAGGACCAACATTTCCAAATGGATTAAGATGATTGCAACTGGATCCACTCAGATGTGACCAGGTCCCCTTATATCTGCCCTATTCAGTCTGGCAAAGTTGTCCTGGGAGGTGTTCATGACCTTGGAGATAGTCCAGTCATAGGACCAGGAAAGGGGAGGGTGGTATAGGCTTCCCAAAGATATATTCCTTGTATGCAGGGATGGGTCAACACAAGATAATCAATTAACATAATACAGCACATTAATATATTGAAGGAAAAATACCACATGATCATCTCAATTGATGCAGATGATGCATTTGACAAAATCCAGCATCCTTTTTTGATAAAAACACTTCAAAAGATTGGAAAGGAAGGAATGTTCCTCAATATGATAAAGGGCATATGTGAAAAACCCACAGCCACCATCACACTGAATGAGCAAAGTTTGAAAGCATTCTAAGATCAGGAACAATACAAGGATGCCCACTGTCAACACTGTTATTCAATACAATGCTATAAATTCTAGCTACACAAATTAGTCAAGAAAAATTAAAAGGCATGTAAACAGAAAAGAGGAAGTAAAGCTCTCACTATTCATGGATGACATGATCCTCTATTTAGAAAATTCTGAAATGCCTATTGCTCCTCTTTCTTTCTTTTGGATGTGGATATCCAGTTCTCCCAGCACCATTTGTTAAGTAGACTGTTCTGCCCCAGCTGGATGGATTTGACCAGTTTGTCAAAAATCACTTCACCATAGATGTGAGGGTCTGTTTTTGAACCATCATTTTGGTTCCATTGGTCTATATGTCAATCTTTATGTCAGTACCATGCTGTTTTTATTAGTGTAGCTAGGTAATATTTAAAACCCAGAAATGAGAGTCCTCCAACTTCACTTTTCTTTTTTAAGATGTTTCTGGCTACTTGGGACCACTTACCCTTCCAAATAAATTTGATAATTGTGTTTTCCATTTGTTTAACAAATGCTGGTGGAATTTTTATTGGGATTGCATTGAATCTATATATCAATTTCGGTAGAAGTGATATCTTAATGAAATTTAGACTTCCAATGCATGTGCATGGAATGTTCTTCTAATTATTTAGGTCTTTTAAAAATTTCTTGTAGCAATGCATTGTAGTTTTCTGAATACAAGTGCTTTACATCGGTAGTTAAGTTTATTCCTTAATATTTGATTCTTTTAGTCACTATCATAAATGAAATTTTTTTTCCTGACTCTCCCTCAGATTGTACATTGCTAGTGTATAGAATCACCACTGATTTTTGCATATTGATCTTGTATCCTGACAATCTACTGAAATCATTTGTTAGCTCTAACAGCTTTGTTGTAGATTCTTCAGGACTTTCTAGATATAGGATCACATCATTTGCAAATAGCAAAATTTTTACTTCTTCATTTCCAATTTGGATGCCTTTTGTTTCTTTTTCTTCCCCTGACTGCCCTACCTAGACCCTCTAGCACTATATTGAGCAACAGTGGTGACAGTGATCAGCCTTGTCTTGTTCTTGATCTCAAAGGGAGTGCTTTCAGTCTTTCATCATTTACTGCAATGTTACCCATGGGGTTTTCATATATATTCTTTATCATGTTGAGGTAGTTTCCTTCCATTCCTATCTTTTGAAGGATTTTTATCAAGAAAGGATGCAGTATTTTGTTCAATGCCTTTTCTGTATCAATAGATAGGATCATGTTATTTTTCTTCTTTGATTTATTCATTTTCTTCTGTTGAAGCACACTTGCATGCCTGGTATAAAACCCAAATTGATCATGATGAATAATTCTTTTAATGTATTGTTGGACTTTAGCAAGTATTTCATTGAGGATTTTTCCATCTGTGTTCATTAGGGAAGTGCACCTGTAATTTTCTTTTTTCCTAATATTTCCTAATATCTATATCTGGCTTTGGCATTTGGGTGATATTGGTTATATAGAATGAGCTTGGTAGTGTTACTTCTTCATTTTTTTGGAAGAGCTTGAGAAAGATTGGTATTAAATCTTTGAATTCTTGGTAGACTCACTTGTGAAACCATCTTGTCTTGGGCTTTTCACTTTGGGGAGTTCTTTGTTGACTGTCTCAAACTCTTTACTTGAGATTGTTTTGTTGAGGTCTTCTATTTCTGCTAGTGTCAGTTTAGGTAGTTTATACACTCCTAGGAATTTTTCCATTCTGTCTACATTATTTAGTTTTTTGGCATAGAGTTGTTTATAGTATCGTTTTATGATCTCTTATTTCTGTTGTGTCAGTAGAAATGTTGCATTTTCAATTTTTTATTTCATTTATTTCCATCTTCCCTTTTTTTTTCTTTGTCAGTCTCTTTAAGGGTTTGTAGATTTTGTTAATCTTCCCAAAGAACCAGATTTTGGTTTTATTAATTCTCCCTATTGTTTATTTTTTTCAAATTCATTTATTTCTGCTCTGATCTTTGTTATTTCATTCCTTCTCCTGACTTTAGGATTAGTTTGCTGATGTTTTTCTAGTTCCTCCAGTGGTATACTTAAGGCATTGACTTTAGCTCTTCTTTTTTAATGTAAGCATTGAGGGCTATAAATTTCCCTCTCAACACTGCCTTCACTGCACCCCATAGGTTAAGATATGTTGTATCCTCATATTCATTCATCTCTAGATATTTAATGATTTCTCTCAAAATTTCTTCTTTTACCCACTGATTATTTGACTGTGTTGTTCAATCTCCATATATTTGTGAATTTTCCCTTTATCTGCCTTTTGTTGATTTCCAACTTTATTCCATTATGATCAAAGAAAGCACTTTGTATAATTTTTATCTTTTTGAATTTACTGAGATCTGCTCTGTGACCCAACATATGGTCTATCCTTGAGAAAGATCCATGAGCACTTGAAAAGAATGTATATCCTGTGTTTTGGGGAGCAATGTTCTATATATGTCTATTAGGATTAGTTCACTTATCATATTATTCAAGCTCTCTGTTTCTTTATTGATCCTTTTGCCAGATGTTCTATTCAATGCTGAGAGTGGTGTTTTGAAGTCTCCAATTATTATTGTACAGATATCTATTTCTTTCTTCAGTTTTGCCAGTGTTTGCGCATATATCTTGGGACATCCTAGTTAGTTACATATACATTTATTATTGTTACTTCTTCCTGGTGAATTGCCCCTTTTATTAATATATAATGTTCTTCCTTGTCCCTAATAACCATTTTGAATTTAAAGTCTATTTCATACAATGAAAGTATAGCTACTTCTGATTTTTTTTTGGTTACAGCAGCCATGGAATATTTTTTTCCAACCATTTACTTTCAATCTATTGGTATTTTTGGGTCTAAGGTGAGCCTCTTGCAGATAGCATATAGATGGCTCATATTTTCTTATCCATTCTGCCATTCTGTGTATTTTGATTGGGGAGTTTAATCCATTAACTTCAATATTATTACTGCAAAGGCAGTTAGTATTTCACCCATTTTGACTTTTGTGTTTTATCTGTCATATTTAATTTTCACCACTCTTTTTACACTTTTAGTTACTTTTACTGATATAATCTTCATTTCTAGACACTTTTCCAAGACCCCCTCTCCTGTCTTTTCTTTTCAGACTGTAGCAGTATCACTCCATTTAGTATTTCCTGCAAAGCCAGTCTCTTGGTTATAAACTCTCTCACTTTCTGTTTATCTGTGAATATCCTAAGCTCGTCCTCAATTTTGAAAGACAATCTTGCCAGTTATAAGATTCTTGGCTGTCAGTTTTTCACTAGTAGTATATTAAATTTATCATACCACTGCCTACTTGCCTACATGGTTTATGATGAGAAACCAGCACTTAATCTTATTGGGTATTCTTCATATGTGATGCATTGTTTTTCTCTTGCTGCTCTCAGAATTCTCTCTTTGTCATTGGCATTTGACATACTGATTAGTGTCTCAGTGTAGGTCTGTTTGGAATCATTCAGCTCAGGGTACATTGTGCTTCTTGAACATGGAAATCTGTGTCCTTCAATAGGGTTGAGAAATTTTCAATTATTTCTTCAAATATTCCTTTTGCCCCTTTTCCCTTGTCTTTGCCTTCTGGAACTCCCATGGCACGTAAGTTTGCAAGTCTTTTGCCATCATTTATTTCCTTGAGACCCTGTTCAATTTTTCCACTATTTTCTTCATTTTTTCTTCTGTATGTTCACTTTCAGAGGCCATGTCTTTAATATCTCTGATCCCTTCTTCTACCTCCTCAAATCTGCTGTTATATGTTATGTACTCCAGTGTATTTTTAAAAAGATTTATTTATTTATTTATTATTTTATTATTTTATTCCATTGAGATATCTCTCTCATCTGTCTCCTCATTGTATGATCACAGTGTCTGCTCCTCTTCTCTAGGAGGAACCAGGAACTGAAACTCAAACGTGGGAGGTGAGTACCCAACCACCTGAGCCACATCTCCTCCCCACTGGCTGTGTTGTCTGCTGATTGTGGCATCTGGTTGTTGCAGTTTCTGCTCTGTGCAGCATCTGCTGGTTGCAGCATCTGCTCATTGCAGTATCTGTTCAATACAGTGTCTGCTGTTTGCAATGGTTGTAGTGTCTCCTTGTTGCAGCATCTGCTCATTGTTGCAGTTGTGGTGTCTACTGGTTGCAGTGGTTGCAGTGTCTGCTGGTTGTGGTGGTTTTGGTATCTGCTCATTGTGACATCTGCTAGTTGTCATGTCTGCTCATTGCAGTGTCTGCTCATCTTCTTTAGGAGGCATGAGGAACCAAACCTGGGACCGAACATGGGGGAGGCAGGCATCCAATTGCTTGAGCCACATCTGCTCCTTCAAGTGTATTTTTAATTTCATTTATTGTGCCTTTCATTCCCATAAGGTCTGCTATTTTTCTGTTTTTAAATTCTTCTTTGTGCTCACCCAGTATCTTCTTAATATCCATAATCTTTTTAACCATGTCATTGAATTTATTAAGGAGTTTTGTTTGAACATCTATGATTATTAATAGTTGTCTGAACTCCTTTATGTTATCCAGAGGCTTATCTTGTTCCTTTAACTCATCTGTATCCTCCTGTTTCTTGGTACAGATTGTAATTTTTGTTGGTGTGCTGGTATCTGGCTTACTCAATGTATTTATTCTTGGTGCAGTTTCTCTCTTCAGTTTAGGGATTTCTTGCCATTTCTCCCTTGCTGGTTATGTAGTAGGAGCTGTGGATGTAGTTGGTGCTATAAGCTTGGAGGCTGAAGGTGCACGCATTGCCCCAGGAATGAATGAAACTTCTTCCAACTTTCTCTTCTGCCAGGGGTGGGGACAGAGCCAAAGCTGTGTGAAATAATCCAAGTTTTGCAGGCCAAGACCATCTGTAGTTGACTGGGGAGACTGATGAAGCTTCATGCTCCTTCATTTCCTACTTGGGGCAGGGATGGAGCTGTAGGTGTTGGTAGCAATCTATGCCATGTGGGTCCAAAATGACTGCAGTTGCTCACATAGACTGACATAGCACCAGTCCCCCCTCCTTTCCAGGGGTAAGGATGGACCCTTTGGTGTGCCCAAGAATATAATCCATGTGGGCTGAATATGCCCGCAGTTGCCCTGAGAGACTAGGGCAGTCCTATCCCATCTGTTCTTTAGAGTGTGAGAATGGATCCCCTGATGCCCAACAGTTCCATCTATGTAGGCCAAAATTGACTGCCATTGCCAGAGAGGCTGATGAAACACCAGCCCCCTTCTATCCTATTGGGTGGTGAGGGTGGATCCACAGGCACCCAACAGTTCCATGCCCGTAGATCTACAGCACCTGCTGTTGCCCAGAGAGGCTGAGGAAACACCAGCCACTCTTAACCCATTAGGGGGTGGGGATGGATCCACAGGTGCCCAACAGTTCATTCCATGCAGGCCAAAAGTGCCTGCTGTTGCCTGAAGAGGCTGAAGATACATAAGTCACTTCTTATCCTTTTGAATGGTGGGGATGGATCAACAGGCATCCAAAAGTTCAGGCCCTATATGCCAAAGGTACCTGCTGGAGTTGCCTGGAGGGGCAGAAGGAGCACCAGCCTCTTCCTCGCTTATTGGGGTATAAGGGTGGATTCACAGGCACCCAATATTTCAGTCGGTGCAGACCAAAAGTGCCTGCCATTGTCCAGCAAGGCTGTGGAAACACCATCCCCTTCCTTTCCTGTTGGGGGTGGATCCACAAGTACCCACTATCCAGGCTGTGGAGGCCAAAGGTGCCTTCTGTTGCCCAAAAAGGCTGAGAAAACATAGCTCCCCTCCTATCCTACTTGGGGCCAGGCATGGAGCAACAGGTGTCTGACTATGCAGTCAGTGTGGGCAAAAAGCACCTGCATTTACCCAGAGATGCTAGGGAAACACATTCCCTCTCTTGTCCTATCAGGGGTAGGGGCAGAGCCACAGGCACCAAATAGTTGAATATGTGCAGGCCAAAAGCACCTGTAGTTGCCCTGACAGGCTGAGAAATACCAGCCCTTTCCTATCTGATGGAGGTGGGATAGTTAAGATGGAATTGAAGGTATTCAACAAACCAGTTCATGTGAGCCCAAAGCACCTGTAGTTACCAGGAAAGGTTGTTGCAGGACCCCCCCAGCTTTCTCCCAGCTGGAGATGGAACTGGAACCTATGCTAGGTCTGCAATCTGATCTGGGTAGAAAGAAGCTGGTCCCTACCAGTACTTTGATTTTCAATCAGCCCTGCTTCCCCTCATGCTGGGGATGGAGTTAAAATGGTAGCTACTGGCCTCTTTATGACTTTGACAAGTTCAAACTTTAGCTGTTCTTAAGATTATACTTTAGCCAGCTGAGTTTGCTATTCAGTAGCTGAAGTCAGTGGCCAACTGTCTCTTCCTTCCCCCCCCCCTTTTGGGGAAATGTAGCTTCCTACTGCAGCCACACAATAGATCCCAAGGTGGCTTGCACCAACAGGGAGTATGGGCACCATCCTCTGCAGTAGTTTTTCTCATGATTCTTCTCTGCAGATAGGCAGTCTCCTCCTTCCATAATTTCAAGGATGTTGCAGGATGATCTTCTGGTCTCCTGGCCCCCCAAAACAGGTACTTTAGGTAGCTTTGGATGGTTACTAGCTGCCTTGTAGGATGGGCTTACCAATGGAGTTCCTCACTCTGCTGCCATCTTGACTCTCCTCTCTGATTTCCAACTATTTTCTCCCACTGAGTCAGCTTTCTTTTCATCCTTTTGATGAAGTCCATTAAGGTGCAAAAGTGACTAATTTTGATGAGACTCCATTTATCTATTTTGTCATTTGTTGCTCTTGCTTTGGGTGTAAGGTCCAAGAAACCACCACCAACCACAATATCCTTAAAATGTTTCCCTACATTTTCTTCTAGTAATTTTATGGACCTGGTTTTTATATTTAGGTCTTTGATCCATTTTGAGTTGATTCCTGTAATGGGAGTGAGATAGAGTGCTCTTTTCATTCTCTTGGTTATGGATATCCAGTTCTCCTAGCACAATTTGTTGAAGAGACTGTTTTGTCCCATTAACATGGATTTGGTAGTTTTGTCAAAAACAAGTTGGCTGTGGAGGTGAAGGTTTATTTCTGGACTCTCAATTTGATTCTACTGATTGATGTGTCAATCTTTAAGATAATGCCATGCTGTTTTGACCAATGTAGCTTTGTAATATATTTCGAGGTCCGGCGGTGAAATTCTTCCCACATCGCTCTTCTTTTTAGAATGTTTTTGGCTATTTGGGTGCACTTTTCCTTCCAAATAAATTTGATAATTGCCTTTTCTATTTCTGCAAAGTAGGCTGTTGGAATTTTGATTGGCACTGCACTTAAACCATAAATTAGTTTGTATAGATTGACATCTTCATGATATTTAGTCTTCCAATCCATGAACACAGAATGTCTTTTCATTTGTTTAGGACTTCTTTGATTTCTTTTAGCTTTGTGTTGTAGTTTTCTGAAAATAGGTCTTGTACTTCTTTGATTAAATTAATTCCTAGGTATTTGAGTCTTTTTGTTGCTATTGTAAATGGGATTTTTTTTCCCTGATTTCCTCCTCAGAGTGTTCAATACTAGTGTACAGAAACATTACTGATTTTTGCATGTTGGTCTTCTATCCTGCCACTTTGCTGAACTCACTTATTAAACCATGTAGCTTTGTCAGAACTTTCAGAATATTTAAAATATAAGATCATGACATCCACATAAAGGGAGAGTTTTACTTCCTCTTTTCCTATTGAGATGCCTTTTATTTTTTTTTTTTTCTGTCTAATTGCTCTAGCTAGAACTTCTAGCCCAATGTTGAATAACAATGCTGTGGGCATTCTTGGCTTTTTCCCAATCTTAAAGAGAAAGGCTTCAGCCTTTCCCTACTGAATATGATGTTGGCTGTGGGTTTTTCATATATACCCTTTATCATATTGAGGAATTTTTCTTCTATTTCTATCTTTAAAAATGTTTTTATCAAGAAAGGATGCTGGCTTTTGTTGAATGCATTTTCTGCATTGATAGAAATGATCCTGTGATTTCTTTCCTTCAATTTCCTAGTGTGGTGTACTACATTAACTGATTTTCCTTTGTTGCTCTACCCTTGCATATCAGGTATAAATCCTACTTGTTCATAGTGTATAATTCTTTTAATTTGCTGTTGGATTATATTTGCAAGAATTTTCTTGAGAATTTTTGCATCTATGTTCATTAGATAGATTGGTCTGTAATTTTCCTTTCTTGTAGTATCTTTTATCTTGTTTTGGTATTAGGGTGATGTTGGCTTCATAAAATGTATTGAATAATTTTTCCTCCTCTTCAAGTTTTTTGAAGACTTTAAATAGAATTGGTGTTAATTCTTCTCAAAATGCTTTGTAGAATTCACCTGTGAAGCCATCTGGTCCTGGATATTTCTTTTTTGGAAGATTTTGATGACTGATTCAATCTCTTTAATTGTTATGTGTTAAGTTCTTGTATTTCTTGTAGCACCAGTCTAGGTTGTTTGTACATTTTATCTAGGTTGTCCAGTTTGTGGGCCTACAGTTGCTCATAATAGCCTCCATTTTGGTTTTATTCTTTTATTTAAAAATTTTTATGTATTAAAATTTCTTTTAAAGATACTTAGATTACATAAATCTTACATAGAATATTAGGGGATTCCCATATGCCTCACTCCCTACCCCTCCCACATCTTCCTAAATTAACAACATCCTTCATTAATGTGGTACATTTGTTGCAATTGATGAACATATATCAGAGTATTGCCACTAAATGTGGATTATAGTTTAAAATATAATTTACACTCTCTCCCACACAATTTTGTCAGTTATGGCAAAATATATAATAGCCTGTATCTGTCATTGCAACATCATTCAGGACAATTCCAAAGTTATAAAAGTGTCCCCATATTACACCTATTTTTCCCCCTCTCTCCCTTGAGAAACTCCAGTGGCCACTGCCTCCAAATCAATGATAAAATTTCTTCCATTGCTAGAATAAGTCTATAGTAGAATAATAGTAAGTCTACTTTATTCTATCCTTCATTCCCCAATCTTGAGGATTTTGGCATGGTGATGCCCACTCTGCCTCTAACTGAGAGGGGGCTTAGATCCCATGGGCAGATCAGTGTTTCTATCTTGCTTTCAGTTGTAGACTCTCTCTGTTCCTTGGAGTGGTCATTGTCCATCATCATCTCCTTGTTAGTTGTCCTGGATGAGTCCAATGAACTGGAAAGTATATCTAGCAACTCTATTGAGATTTGTAGCCCAACTGGCACATGGAAAGCCCAAAGAGTTAAGTCTCTTGGACATATATCTATCAACTCTAGTACTAACTATAGGTTTAAATAGAAGGGGCAGAAGAGTCATGTGTAGGGAAACCACACTGAGTCCAACTTTGTCACACTGGGAAGTGTAAATTCCAAAGTAGGGCCCAATGTCAGGACACCAATCTACTGAGCTGTCTTCCATCCCAATAGTGTCTGAATGTCTACAG
Source organism: Cabassous unicinctus (assembly GCA_029593785.1). Taxonomy (NCBI): domain Eukaryota; kingdom Metazoa; phylum Chordata; class Mammalia; order Cingulata; family Chlamyphoridae; genus Cabassous; species Cabassous unicinctus. Next base: position 21,214 of record JAQZBX010016580.1, on the reverse strand, counting down.
AGCCCTCAGGAACTCCTCTATTTGAGGCTATATTTACTTTGGCAGACAATGAGCTCCTGCTGAAACATGTATAATCATAACCTCTGGAATGAACTCCTGACTCACTTTGAATCCTATTAACCATATAAACTCATTTGTCTTTACCCTTTCCCCCTTTTGGTGAAGATCTTTTCCCAGTTGTATTGCTTATTGGCATTTGGTAGTAATCCCTTGCTGTCAGGGAGGCTCTTCCCCACCAGGGGGAAGCTGATGCATTTTTTGGCTTAGAGAGAGGCCACATTTGAACAACAAGTAGGCTCTCAGGATGTTACTCTTAGGTATCCCATAGTACCAGGCTAAGTTTCAATTTCAAAAATAAAGGTTCATAAATACAGTCATCAATATCAAGGGCCTGTCAGTGGTCCATCCTCCTTCACTAGTCACTTCCCTGTACTTGGAGGATTCTTGCTATCCCAATAGTGAATGTGACAGAGTTCCTCAGGATGGGAATTTGATATTCTTTCAGATATTGTGTCAATCTCTACCCACCATGACAATTCCCCTTAAACACTTGAACACATTCATATGCCTTATATGTATGTCCCAGGTGAACCTCCTCTCATGCATCCCCCATCACTGACACCCCACACCAATGATCCTCCCCTGCCACCATTATAACCCATCTGTGATCCAAAAATTCTTTAAAAATGAAGTCAACAAAATAACCAAATAGAATTATTAAAAAATGAAATAATAATGATAGTTTTAAAAATGCCAAATAAAATTCAAAAGAAATTAAAACTTTTAAAATAATAAAAAATAATTTAAAAAATACAAAAGTAAAATTTTTTACATTATGTCTATCATCACTGTAAGATCTGTTGTCTTGTATGTAAAGTGACATTTTCTCTTTTTTCCCCCAGAGAATTATTTTTTTTCATTTTGTCTTCATCATAGTATCCTCTTATGATCTTTTTATTCCTGTGTAGTTAGTCATAATTTCTCCCTTTTCATTTCTGATTTTATGAATTTGCACCTTTTGTCCTTTTTTCTTTGTTAGTCTAGGTAAGAGTTTGTCAATTTTATTGATCTTCTCACAGAACCAGCTTTTGTTTTGGTTGATTTGCTTCATTGTTTATGTGTTCTCAGTTTCATTTATTTCTGCTCTAATCTTTATTATTGCCTTCCTTCTGCAAAAGAAGGGATGCAATGCTCTGTACATGTCTGTTAGGTCTGGCTCATTTATATTGTTTAAGTTCTCTGTTAACTTGTTGATTTTCTGTCTACTTGTTCTATCTAATGATGTGAGTAGTGTGTTGATGTCTCCAACAATTATTGTTGAGATATATATTTCTCTGTTCAGTTTTTCCAGGGTCTGCCTCATGCATTTTGTGACACCCTTGTACATGGATATTTATGACTGTTACTTCTTCCTAAAGGATTGTCCTTTTTATTAATATATTATGGCCTTCTAAACCTCTTATAATTTTTTTGCATTAAAGTCTACTTTGTCTGATATTAGTATAACTACACCTGCTCTTTTTTGTTACTGTTTGCATGGAGTATCTTTTCCCAACCTTACATTTTCAGCCAGTTTGTACCCCTGGGTCTATGGTGAATCTCTTGCAGGCAGCATATTGATGTCTCAAGTTTCTTTTTTATTCATTTTGTCAGCCTATATGTTTTGTTTCAATGATATTACTGTTAATGCATTATTTACTTTGAACATTTTATTCTTTGGTTTTCATATGCTATGTCTTAATTTTGCCTTCTTTGTACTCTTTTGGCTATCCTTTCTACTATTCTTGCCTTTTACACTCTCCTCCAAGATTCACTCTCCTGTCTTTTTCTTTCAGGCTGTAAGGCTCCTTTTAATCTTGCTGCAAAGGTGGATCATTTTAATAAAATCTCTTAGTTTCTGTTTGTGAAAATTTTAAATTCACCTTCATATTTGAAAGACAATCTTGGCTGGCAATTTTTCTCTTTCAGTATTCTAATTATATCATATCACTGTCTTTTTGCCTCCATGATTTCTGATGAGAAATCTGCACTATGTTTTACTGGGTCTCCCTTGTATGTCATAGTTTCCTTCTTCCTGCTGCTCTCAGAATTTTCTTTATCTTTGACATTTGACATTCTGAGCAGTATGTTTCATGGAATAGGTCTATTGGAATTTATTCTGATTGGGATATGCTGCACTTCTTGGACAAATTCATTTCTTTCATGGGCATTGGGAAATTTTCAGCCATTATTCTCTCAAATCCTATTTCTGCCCTTTTTCCCTTCTCTTCTCCTTCTGGAAATCCCATGACCTGTATGTTGTTGAACTTCATGTTATCATTCATCTTCCTGAGGTCTTGATCAATTTTTTCCATTCTTTTCTGTCTCTGTACTTCTCTTTCTTCAATTTCAGTGGACTGTCTTCTGTATCATTTATTCTTTCTTGTATCATTTTGTGTCTACTCTTGTATGCATCCATTATGTTTTTTTATCTCACCAGTGATGTCTTTCATTCTCATCAGCTCTTTTGTTTTTCGATTCAGGATTTCAAATTCTTCTTCATGATTACTCAGTGTCTTCTTTTTTATTTTTATTTTTGTTTTGATTCTTTATATTTTCAGTCTCTTCTTGATGTCCCTTGTCTCTTTAGCCATATTGTCTTTCAACTCATTAATTTGATTTTGGAAATTGCATGAATCTTGTTGATTAGTTGTTTCAAACCCTGTGTCTCTTATGGTCCTTCGATGTATTCCTTTGCTTGGGCTATTTCTTTCATTTTCCTAATGATCAATATAGGATGAAATGCCGCAAATGTCAATATGGAAAGTACCAAATACCTGAAAATAACTTGTATTTTCTCCTTTCTCTCACTGTTGCTAGGATACAAAGGAAAGTATCACATGTAAATTAGACAGTAATGAGATACAACCTTCTCTTGATGCCAGATTCCATTTCTTGTGGTCAAGAACATCTTGCTAGAGCAATGAAGTATGAAACCCAGGTTGAAGTGGTTCATCAGACCTGCTCAGAAGTAACCCCTAGTTGTCTTTATCTGAACTTTCTTAATTATCATAGTGAAATCCCACCTCAGGTGGATTCAGCCACCCCTTTTTCTATCATGCAATGTGTGTGCAACCATCATTTCCTGAACATACTAATCATACAGTTATATAACTAGCTATGTATGCTCATCCATAGGCATAAAAAGCTAATGAATAATCAAAGCAGATACTAAATTGAAACTTAGGGATTTAAACAAGAGTGAAACCACAGCTTGGGGAGATGGATCTGAGTCATTTTTGGCCATCCTTGGCTCCCTGTCTCTGCAGACACAATAAATGTGACTTTACCTCTCATGTTGAAGTTTTCTTCTTGCCATCTCTGGTTATCCATAAAAAGCTGTTTTGGGGTCTAATCTTAGTATGGCTTCTTTCCTTCTGCTACTTTGAAATTAGTTTGCTGTTCTTTTCCTACTGTCTCCAGATGTTCAATTAGGTCTTTGATTTTAGCTCTTTCTTCTTTTTTAATGCAGGCATTTAGAGCTATCAATTTCCCTCTCGTCACTGCTTTTATTGTATCCCATAAGTTATGATAAATTGTGTCTTCATTTTCATTAATCTCAAGTTATTTACAAATTTCTCTTAGAATTTCTTCTTTGACCTACTGATTGCTTAGGATTGTGCTGTTTAGCCTCCACACATTTGTGAATTTTCCCCTTTCCCATCTTTTATGTGTTCCAACTTCATTTCATTATGATCTGAGGAGTTTCTTTGTATAATTTCAATCTTTTTCTATTTATTGAGACCTTTTTAAAAATTTTTTTATTTTTTTAAAAAGATACTTAGATTACATAAATGTTACACAAAAAATATAGGGATTCTCATATGCCCCACCTCCAACCCCTCCCACAACCTTCCACATAATCATTCTTCATTAGTGTGGCACATTAATTGCAATTGATAAACACATCCTGGGGCTTTGTCATTAAGCATGGATGACAGTTCACATTGTAGAGCACACTCTCTTCCACACAGTTCTGCATGTTATATGATGATATAAAATGGCCTGTATCTGTCATTGCAGTGTCACTCAGGACAATTCCCAGGTCCTGAAAAAGCCCCTGTATTTCAATTGCTTTTCCCTCTCCCTGTTCCTAGAGCCTCCAGTGGCCACTGGCTCCACATCATTGTTGTAATTTATTCCATTGCTTGAAACACAATATGTCTATGTAGAATACCAGTAGGTCCACTTTAGTCCATACCTCTTCCCCCCACCCTGAGGAGTCTGGGATGGTGATGTACACTCCACCTCCAATTGAGAGGGGGCTTATATCCCATGGGGAAGATGGATGAGATTATCCTGCTTGCAACTGCAGACTCTCTCCATTCCCTGGGATGGCCATTGTTTTTGACACAACATGTGGTCTATCTTGGAGAAAAATCTATGATCACTTGGGACCAATGCATAACATGGTGATTTGGGATTTAATGTTCTGTATATGTCTGTTAGGTCTAGTTCATTTTTCAGATTGTTCATGTTCTTTGTTTCTTTGCTGATCTTCTATCTAGATGTTCTATCGAATGATGTGAGTGGTGTTCTGAAATCTCCAAATATATTGTAGAGATGTTTATTTCTCCCTTCAATTTTTTCATTTTTGGCTTTAATATTTATAATACATTTTGATTTTTATTGTTTGTATTATTATCTAATTTTTCTAATATTTAATTATTTGGTAGTGCAAAGTAACTTATAATCTTTACAACATTTGTCATATGAAGAGAACTGTCAAAATAAAACACAGGTAGTTTATTCAAGCTAGTGTGTTCACTATTATGAAATAGTTTGAGTTGCCAGCTCTGCATCTCTAAGGACATTTGTCATGTGTCAGAGTAATACTCTTGCATTTTCTCAGAAGAGTGGGTATGCATCAACTATTAGAGGCAAAGAACTCGGGTTTGTTTGCACTCATCGTGTTTCCCTACAGTTTTGCCAGAGTTTGTCTCATATTATTTGGTGCAACCTGGTTAGGTGTGTAGATATTTATGACTGTTACATCTTCCTGGTGGAATGTCCCTTTTATTAATATATAATGCAACTCTTACACCTTTTTTTTGCACTCAAAGTCTATTTTGTCCAATATTAGTATAGATACTCCAGGTTTTTTGGTTACAGTTGCATGGAATATCTTTTTCCAACCTTTCATTTTTAGCCAATCTGTATCCCTGGATCTAAGTTGAGTCTCTTGTAGGCAACTTAGGATGGCTCATGTTTTTTTTTTTTAATCCATTCTACGAGGTTATTTCTTTTGATTGTGGTGTTTAATCCATTCACATTCAATGATATTATTGTAAATGCATTATTTGCTTCCACTATTTTATTCTTTGGTTTTCATATGTTATATCTTATTTTTGTCTGTCATTTTACTCTTTTGGCTATCTTTTCTGATAATCTTCCTTTCTACACTCTCCTTCAAGCCACTTTCTCTTGACTTTTTCTTTCAGGATGTAAGCTTCCCTTTAATGCTTCCTGCAAAGCTATTTTTTAAATGAAGTCTCAGTTTCTGTTTATGATAGCTGGAAATTGTGCTTACAAAAAATCTACTCACTTAAGAAGGTCTTAAAATTATAATGCAATAATTGGGCTGGTTTTCTTTTAATCTAATTTTAGAAGTTTACTCTTTGTACTTAGTTCCCTGAAGGATATTAACCAAACCTTCTCAGGTTTTCCTACAGGAAGAAGATAACATCTCAAAACAAAACCAGACAGAATAGTGTGGCTAAGAAAGGGGTCATGAAGACTTTGTTAAACTGTAGCCACTGAAACCATGGACACATTTTCCCAATAATTATATTATTTCTAGGTTGGCTGTAGGTGTTGGTTATCAAATTGAGGAATTTCCCCTCAATTCCTGGTGTTATGATTGTGTTCAATCCTAGGTTCAATTGTGTCAAATGTTGTCTTTGCTTCTATAGATATTCATATGATTGTTCTTCTTTAGTTTATTGATGCATTCAATTGCATTAATTGAGTTTTTGAAAATTGAATTCATCTGCAATATCTGGAATAAATGCCATTGGTTGTGGTGCATAATTCTATTTACATATTGTTGGATTAGATTTGTAACTATTTTGTTGAGGATTTTTGCATCTATACTCATAGGAAATATGATCTTTAACTTTCCTGCTTAGTTATATCTGTTTTTTTATTTTTTATTGTCAGTAAAAATCAAAATTTTCACAATACATACAATTATTTGTAAAATGATATATAAATACATATGCATATATGTGCATTTGTTTACATAAATGTTATTATACATATATATATATATATGTATTTTTAAAGGTGCTAAGATTACCTAAATGTTACTCAGAAATTACAGGGATTCCCATGTTCCCCACCTCCCACACCTCCAACAACATCCCACACCACCATCCTTCATCCGTGTGACAAAACACCTGCAATGAATAGCTATATCTGTTTTTGAACTTGTGTAATTCTTGTGTCATAGAAAGATTTAGGAAGTTTTCAACCTGTTTCTTTATTCTGGAAAAGATTGTAAGGATTGGTATCATTGCTACTTTAATTGGTAGAATTCACCAGGGAAATCATGTGGACATGGTGCTTTCTGTTTTGGAAAGGTATTAATTGTTGATTTACTTTTTTAAATAGATGTAAGCCTATTCAGATTATCTACTTCTCCTTTTATGAGGTTGATGGTTAAATTCATGTATCAACTTGGCTAGGTTATGGTGCCCAGTTGTTTGGTCAAGTAAGCTCTGACTCGATTGTTACAGTGAGTGTATTTCAGAGATAAATTTGCACTTATATTCAAGTGATTGCATCTATGGCTGACTGCTTCTGTAATACACAAAGGAGAGTGTCTTAGCAGTGAACAGTCTCTTCTTTCAATCAGTTGGTAATCTTAATGGAGGAACTGAATATTTCAGATGCCAGAGACAATTTCTATCTCTACCTCAGCTGGTCATCTTCTCTTGGGAATTCAACCTCACCTTCATCAGTTTCCAATTTTTGGCATACCATATGGAATTCATATTTGCAAATCCCAATGGTCACTTGAGCCAATTCCTGTAATAAATCTCTTTATAAATATATGTGCATGTATTTGTGTATATAGAATATATACACACACACACATATGTACTGTCATTTGTGTTTCTCTGGAAATCCCTGACTAATACAGATTTTGATACCAAGAATAGTATTTGAGAAATAGTATATTAGGAGTGAGATTTCTGAGTTGGTTCTGGAGATTTTGGAATTGGTTCTCTAATCTGATTAGGTTTAAAGACACTAATGGCTATTTCCAATGATCAAGAGGGCATTGATGGTTCGTCGTATGAATTGGCAATAGAGATACATAAATATCTCCCTCTCAAATGCTTATAAGGGGCAAAGCTCTGGTTGACAGTTTATTTGATACGTTGGCAGATTTTTGTGAAGTTAAAAATTATGATGTTGGCCAGGCACTGACCAGACAAGCGCGCCTTCCTCAAGGCTGCCGGTGCAGGCGGAGTTAGTGGCTGGGTTTGGACCCCAGGACGGGCGCTGCTCTGTGGAGCCAGAGCTTAAGGCAGGTGGATGCCGGTGATGATGCAAGTGTGAGGAGGCGGCCACGGGGTCCTGGAATGTGAGGCCACGCATGGCAGCAGCGTGGAGAGTGAGAGGCAAGGAGCTGGGGTGGGGCCTGGAGCTGCAGCTCTCCCGCGGGTTCCAGTCCCCTGTCCCCGAAGCGGGAGTAGTCGCTCGCCTGAGCTCAGGCCCGTGCCCATCGACCCTTCAGCTCCCTCTGCCTTCACCGCTCGGTACTCCCGGGCGCTGGGGGCCCCGCTGTCGTGGAAGTGTTTTGGGCTCATTCTCTCATTGATTCATTCTCTGTGGACGGAGCCTCAGACCTGCTGTGCTCAGAAGAGAGGGCAGCCGCGAATCAGGCGCGAGCTGAGCTCCACTGTGCTTGGCGGTGGAGGGCGAGAAGGGGCTGAGGGAGGTGGAATCTGGCCCTCTCTCCCTGCTCCCCAGCTTGCGCTGCTCCCCCAACCTGCTGCCAGTCTGGAAGTGGTTCCATTTAATCTCCTTGGAAGAATGAATCAATCCTGTCCAGCCTTCTCTTCCTCCTTTCTACTTCCTCTCTTCTCCTAGTCTTAGGAGGGAAAAAAAGGAAAAAAAAATCCAATGTGGAGTGCCCTGCATCTTGCGTGCTGCCGGGCTCACACTTCGGAGAGGTTTTTCTCTATGTATTTTTTCCAATGTGAGTTCTGAGAATCAGTGGCATTGCTGCTTTGGGGAACTTGTGTTTTCTTTTAGAGATCTTTAAAGTGCACGTTGCGTTGGGTCCATACTCCACCCCCAGGAATCTGGTGTGGAGAATGTTGAACCTGCAGCCTTAGTAGAACTGAAAAGGCAGAGTTACTTGGCTCTTCCAGAGTGTCCAGGAGGACATGAGCTAAATGACTAGCGAACTCGTTTTTTTGTATTGGACTCCGTGAAGCTGGATTCTGCGTTTGCCTACATGTAGACCCATTTGTAGAATAGAATTGACCCCTATTTCCTCTGAGAAGCATTCTAACTCTAATAAGCAAATGCCACCTCAGTTTGTTTGAATGTTTTGGTATTTACGAGACAGAAGTCATTTCACCTAAGAAAACTAATTGAATTGTGTACACCATCGAAATACTTCCAGAAACGGATCCTGAGGCTTGAGGAACCAAGTTGGGAGCTGGTGGAAAGCAACTAAGAAATAGCAAACAGAAAAATTCCTTTGGAAGTCATTCCAAAGCATGAGAGCAGAGACTTTAGAGCAAGTTTTCATTGGATAAAATGGGGAACACCCATCTTCAGCACTCAAGGTAATGTCTTCCAATTTTAGTATATGTGTTGCCACAGTGAGCATATGTATTCCAGATTGACCCAAACACAAAGAAGAAGTGAGTACCCACCAGTTAGCAGGCAGTCACTGGGTCTTATTTCTATGACAACACAAGAAATGCACACAGGATAATCAGTTTAGATGGCTCAAAGGCAATAATAGCACCATCACCCCAAACATGGACTTTACTAAAACATCTCAGAAGTTTGGCCAATGGGCTGACAGCTGTGCCAACACTGTTGATGTACTGGGATTTTCCTTTGAGCATCATCTATCAAAATTTGCAGAAAAGTTTCAGGAATTTTAAAAAGGTGCTTGACCAGCAAAGGGAAAACCACAAGAAAAGATGCAACTTATCCTTACATTTTCACAGGAATCAGCAGAAGGGATTCTTCAATCTGCTTTAACACCAGAAAATATCAGTGGTACAGATGATGAAAGAATGGCTGATGGGACACAGAACTCAGAGCCAAGGGCTGAACAAACTCAGAATGCATTGCCATTTTTACATAGTTCAGCAACCAGCAAACACTGGAAGGCTGAATTGGCTACCCTTAAAGGAAATAATGCCAAACTCAGTGCAGCCCTGTTGGAGTCCGTTGCCAATGTGAAAAAATGGAAATGGCAACTTACTGCCTATTAAGAGGAAGCAGAATGTCTGAACAAGCCGGTGACTGAGCTTGAAAGTGTTGGCAGTCGAGCAAATTCTGTGCATACCCATAGGACAGAATTAAATCAGACAATACAAGAACTGGAAGAGTCACTGAGAGCAAAGTAAGAGGAAATAGAAAGATTAAAACAAGAAATTAATAATGCCAGATAATTACAAGAACAAAGGTACTCTTTGACTCAGAAACTAGAGTTAGTAGAAATATGAAACAAAGACCTGGAGTTAAAACTAATTTAGAACAATGTCTGGAGAAAAATCAGAATGACCAAGAAGCTTTCTGCAATAACCTGAAGACGCTTTTAGAAATTCTTGATGGAAAAATATTTGAACTAACAAAATTATGGGATAACTTGGCTAAGCTACTAGAATGCTGCTAGGAAAAATGAAATTTCAGTGTCAATCCAATACACTATCTTCATAGGAACTGTTTGGGTTCTGCATCAAGATTGCACAAAAAATCTGAACCCAGGAGGAGAGTCTTTTGAAAATTGAAATTGTATATTTCAGTGTAAAATTTAGAATTCACCTTGTAGTGCTTTGGGGAAAAAAGAGATGAAAAACTTAAACTACAAATTACCTCCTTGTGTATTATGGGCCATAGTTAACTAGAAAGTTATAAATAGATATTTAATGCAATCTTTTCTTCCCCTTATTTTATCAAGAGAAAGAATGAACAATGTATCAGTCACATCCCTTTTTTGTGTTCAACAGAGTGAAGGTTATCTCTCTTTTAAATTAATTTATTTGTGATATCTAAGAACTGTGTTTTGTGCAAAAACTTAGTGATGACAGCCTTGTCTTTTGTTATACACTGAACAATTTCTCAGGATGTTTTGCACTGCTGAGAAGCACTGCCATTACCAATTAATTCTTGCCAGGAATGAGAGATAGCCACATCTTCAGTGGAAACACACTTACTATAAGTGTGTGTTTAGAGTGCTTCCCTTTTTTAATACTGGGAGATATTTCCATCTGGTGAACACTCTCTGTTGCAGTCTCGTGTTCTCTAATCTTGTCTACTGTATAGTTTACTTTTCCATATTGATTCCATGTACTTATGAGAAGATATTGTCTCTCAGTTTATTATACATTTTAAGGCCAACTAATGAAGGTAGCTGAGTCTCTCAGAAATTTTTCTTTTAAAATTTCTAATAAATTTGACACACAGTACTGAAATACAGCAGCCCATCATTAGCATCTGCTCTAGCAATGTTAAGTATATTTACGTGTACTCTCTCTGGGTCTTCACATCAACCACATCCATATTCAAGCCTCACAAGGCAATATTCTGAACTGTTAACTAAGCATTTCAAAACCAGAATTAAACTCAATGAGCTCTTCTCAGTGAACAGGTTTTAATGTCATTTGATGTAATTTTAAAAGACTTTCAGCAAACATGCATTTCTTTAGAAGCTATTTTAAAAGTGACGGAGTGCTGTCTAGTCTGTTTATGCAATAGGAATTGCATCAGAGTTCATTTATTCTTGCTGTATAATGCCTGGGGTGTTGAGGAGGGATCTTTTTTTAAAAGCTTATGCTTGATATCTGACTCTACAAATGCGCTGATCTTTTTTTTGTTTGAACCCCAATATGGTTGAATTATTAAGTACAAAAATTAAGTTCATTAATCAATTTGTAACCATACTTTTCACAAACAGTTACTCAACACTAGACAATTTTGTTTTCTAGTATGGGTTTGTATGTAAATACAGATTAATTTATATTAGAGTGAAAAATAATAGTTTGTTTCTACAGTTAGTTTCAAAAGTGAGTTGTCAGGTGTCTCTGAAAAGTTTATATCAGATACTCAGTCATCTTGTATTATATGTGCTATAACATGGCATCATGTAAAATACCTCCATCTATTTTAGGATATTTTTCTCAACTATTTGTTACAGGGAGAATAATTTAGGTGTGTGTGCATGCTCACAACTGAGATAGTTCTCTGATAAATCAGGTAAAAACATGTATTCAATTGATGGATCTTAAAATTTTTAAAAAAGTATGATATTGACTAGTTGTTCCTAAATATGTTAGCTAAAGTTTTTAAAGAAAAGGATGAACTCAGGGCTTCAATATCCCAGCACAAATGCCACATGAATGCCATGAGAAATTCTAATGTGTCCTGAAAGAAATTCTTATTTCATTTAGGCACAGGGTTGAGAGTTTTGGAGACAAGATGAAGAATCTTACCATGCAAGATTTAATTTGCATTGAATTCTCAGCCTTGCACAGTGTCTGCTGTTAAAGGGAAGGCACTTATTGAGCAAGAATTTGACCCAGAAAATTGGAATTGTGATATCTATGTTTATCAGGATGATGGTGAGGCCCTTGAACCCTTAAATTCTGTTGAGTCTTCTTTGTCATATAAACCTGTAATGCTCTGACATAAGGAACCAGCAATCCTGTCTGAGGAGATTAACTCTGTTTTGCCAGATAAAAATAATGAAGTCCTCTGAAGTGGTTGACTTGCAAGACACCACTGATTTCTTTCATGCTAACCCATACTTCTCTTAAATCCCAAACCTATAACAGATTGAAGGCCCAAGAGGCCCAAAAAGGTGAAGTAAAAACTGTGACCCACGAAGAGGTCCACTATGCTCCAAAAGAATGAAATGATTTTTCCAATTTTCTTTTATACGGAAAGAAAACAGGGAAAATGTGTGGGAATAGATATTAAGGATGTGGATTAATGGTAGAAGGAAAATAATGTAGGGTTAGCCTGGATTTATTGATTCATGCTCTTCAAACCTCTGAATCATCAGGCAGAGAACAGAGTTACTGTACTAAGTAGGTGATGGATACTGATTACCAAGGAGAGATTGCACTGCTACTACACAGTGGAGATAAAGAAGAGTGTGCCTTGTGTACAAGAGATCCCTTAGGGCATCTCTTAGTATTACTATGCCTTCTAATTGAAGTCAATGGAAAATTACAAGAACCCCATACAGGCAGGACTACTAATGACCTAGACATTTTAGGGATGAGATTTTGGTTGCCCCAAAAAAGAACCATGTCCTGCTGAGGTGCTTGCTAAGTGTAAAGGGAATATGAGAAGGGTAGTGGAAAAAGGTAGCTATAAATACCAGCTATGACCATGTGACCATTTATAGAAATGAAAACAGTAATGTTTATGAATGTCTTCCTTATTTTATAAAAAAAATGTTTCTGTATACATACATAAAGCAATTATCTGTTTTCTTTCCTATCTCATGCCTTTATTATATAACAAACGTTGTATTAAATTTATGTCATAGTATTTAAGTTACAGGCTATCAAGGATGAGTGAATATCACCCAAGTACTTGCATCCTTTCCTGGGGAAAAGGTTAGTGTTTTCAGTTGTATATAGGTCAGTTGTATTACGTAAGGTGGAAGGAAGACTGTGTTATGGTCATTTTTCAGGTGAATGTGCTTTAAAGAGATGTGTATGGCTGCCAAGTTTACAATGGGTACACTGTGATGGTCATTTTCACAGTTCATTTTGGCTAGGTTATTGTGAGCAATTGTTTGGCCAAGGGAGATATGGCCAGATTTTCATTGTCAGGGCTTTTTAGAGATGGATTTACATTTGTAGTCAGTGGATTACATCTACAATGGATGGTGTCTATAATCAATAAAGGAGATTGGTCTTAGCAATGGATATCTTATATTCTTATGTCTTCAAGTTCACTCTTCTTTTCTTTAGTGACTCATTTGCTTTAAGATTCAGATTTTCATTTCTAATATTTTATTTCTTAGTTTTAGAAATTCCAATGGCTTTCTTTATCTCTTCTATTTTTCTTCTCATTATGTTCATTTATTCTTTTATAAACTTCAGCGTGTTTTTAAATAACCTTTCTAAAGTTCTTTTCTGCTAATTCTGTCTTGTCTGTAATTGCTTGGTCTATTTCTATTGATTGATTTTTCTCCTGATACATGTCACATTTTCCTTTTTCTCATGTGTAGTAAGTTGTAGTGGATGCTGGGCATTGTAAATGTTCCTTTTTGAATATCTGAATTTTTGTTATCTTCTCTTAATGAGTGTTGGGATTTGTTTTGAAAGAAGTTATTTGCAGAGCAACTTGATCTTTTTGGGAGCCTGTTGATAGGCTTTGATCAGCTGATCCAGAGCACTTTCATTCTAGGCATAGTTTATTTCTAATACTAAGTTGTTTCCCTTCTGAGATTTCTAGTGAATGGTCTGGATGTTCAATGAGACCTCTCCACTCTGTGGTCAGAACTGAAATTTCTCTTAGCATTGTGTAACTCTGAGAATTTTCCCTCTTACAGGTACCTAGTACTTCATTGCACAGTGTTAAAGAGTTTCATTATACATCACAAACTAAAGGCAGCCCTGTTTACTTTCTAGAGCATTTTCGGTAACTTCCATCCTTTCTGGTAATTGTACATGAAATTTCCAGTTGCCTCAGCCTCTGCAAACTCTGATCTTAGTCTCCTTCACTGAGTGAGACCAGTGGGCTATTTTATTGTTTCCCCTCCCTATGGCAGGTTCTTGAGTGTGCTACCAGGTTGGAAGGCAGGGCAATAACAGTTATTACAGTTATTTCCTTTCCTGATTTCACAGTTTTATCCAATGTCTGAAAACAGTTGTTTAATATATTTTGACTAATTGTCTATTTTTTTTTTTAGAGTGGGTGGGTAAATCTCATACCAGTTATTTTGGTATGGCCTGAAGCTGAAGTATTCCATATGGATTTGAAGATCACTTTCCAGGTTTTCATTTTTAAAAATCCTGGTGAGATTTAGTTGGAATTTTCTTCAGTATACAGTAATTTTCAACAAATTAACCAAATTTTTATAGAGACTTCCTATCAATGGACATGGTAGATGGTTCATTTAGATCTTTTTTCATGTCCTCTAGGAAGTTTTAAAATTTTATCCCTTAAGAAGCAGCTCATCATTTCTCATGTTTACTCGATTGATATAATGCATTTAAACATATGGAACATATGAAAGAAATGGATAGTGATATTTTATTACCATTTTATATTTGATTTAATAGTTTCTTACATAAGTGGTCTTTGTGAAAAAATAGTTTGAAAACCACTGAATTTGACTTTCCTTTTCTGCTTTTGGATTTGCTTGTCCTGCATTCTTGCTTTATCACACTGGGGAAATATCTTGGACTATGTACATCCTGCAAAGGCAAGCCCAGTGACTGAGTAATGCACAGTTGATCTCATGGTGCTTTTAATATGGGTTTTGCTCATATCTAGTAGTATTACACACTTTTTCATGAATTTATGGGATAATTCATATAACTTCCTCAGTGAAGTGCTTATTCAAACCCATTTTTTTAGTTGCTTATGTTTTTAACCTTTTTTAAAATTAAAAAAACATTTTTTTACAATTCAATTTTATTGATGCATATTACTAAAGCATACAATCCATCCAAAGTGTACAGTCAACGTTATGTGGTATAATCACATAGTTGTACATTCACCCTTCAGTCATTATTAAAGCATTTTCATTATTCTAATAATAATAAAACAAAACAAAAAGAAAAAACTCTTCCTCTAAGTAATCACCTCTCAATGTTTCTTTAATTCACTTGCTGTACATATCTGCTATTCTGTTTCTTTCTCTATAATTTATTTGTATATACTTTTGTATAGATGGAGTCAAACAATATGTAGTACCTTTTGTCTAGTTTCTTTGACTTAGTATGCTTCCTTTATTTTTACACTTAAAGGAAGATCATTAATATATTACAAAACACTACTGTCCATAATTTGCTTTGGTTGTATTTTTACCTGATATTAACATCTTGTAACAGTAATGTATATTTATTCAATCTCAAAGAAAAACAATCTTATATATTCAATATTACTAATACTCATATTTCACATGAGGTTTCACTATGCTATGCAATCATGTTACATTTCTAAGCTATCCTTCTAATAATACACATGACCTTAGACTTTCCCTTTCAACCACCGTTATACCCATATATTAACACTGCTAATTACAAACAATATGATGTGCTTTTACCATTTTTATTCATTTCCAAAGATGTATGAACAACAATTTTATCAATTTGGCGCAGATTAACCCTCAATTTTCCATTCCCTAACATTCTATTTTCTGGTGACCTTTATTCTAATGATTAACTCCATGAGTTTACACAATCTATTTAGTTCATAATAGTGCAATCATACAGTATTTGTCCTTTTGTATCTGGCTTACTTCATGCAACATATTGTCCTTCAGGTTCATCCATGTTGTCACATGCTTCATGACTTCATTTCTTCTTATAGCTGCATAATATTCCATCGCATGTATACATCACAATTTTTTATTCATTCATCTGTTAATAGACACCTGGTTTGTTTCCATCTTCTTGCAATTGTGAATCATGCCACTATGAACAGTGTTGTTCATAACAGAAGTTCATAACTTCTGTCCATTTCCAAACTGTTACAATCAACCTAACTATGAACTCTGCCCAGATTAGCATCAGCTCATTAATCTCTACTCCCCTTCTATCTCCTGGTAACCTATCTTCCAGACTCTATCTCCATGTGTCTGCTCACTGTCCTTTGTTTATAGTGAGATCATGCAATATTTGTCCTTTTGAGTGTGACTTACTTCACTCAACATAAGGACCTTGAGGTTCATCCACGTTGCATGTGTCAAAACTTCATTCCTTCTTACAGCTGAATATTCCATGTTAGGTATGTATCACATTTTGTTTATCCATTCATCTGTTGATGGGCACCTGGGTTGCTTCCATCTTTTGGTAATTGTAAATAAAGCCAGTATGAATAATGGTGTGCATGTATCTGTTTGTATCTCTTCTGAGTATGTATCTAGCAGTGGGATTGCCAGAAAAAGTGACAATTCTGTACTTAGCTTCCTGAGGAACAACCAAAATGTCCTCCACAGTGAATGAACAATTCTAATTCCCACCCGTGGTGAATGAGAGGTCTTATTTCTCCACATCTTATCCAACACTTGTAGTTTTATGTTTTTAAATAGCAGCCTGTCTAGTAGATGTGAAGGAAATACCTCATTATAGTTTTGACTTTCATTTCCCTAATAACTAGTGATGCTGAGCACCTTTCCCTGTGTCTTTTAGGTATCCATGTTTCCTCTTTGGAAGAGTTTCTAATCAAGTCTCTTAACCATTTTAAAATGTTTTTCTTTTTAATATTGAATTCTAGGGTTTCTTTTTATATCCTGGATGCTAAACCCTTATTGGATATGTGGTTCCCAAATATTTTCTCCCATTGAGTAGGCTGCCTTTTCACTTTCTTGACAGACTCCATTGAAGCACAAAAGGTTTTAATTTTGTGGAAATCCCATTTATGTATTTTTTCTTTATGTATTGCTTGAACATTGGGTTTAAAGTTCATGAAACCATTGCCTACCACAAGATCATGTAGATGTTTCATACATTATCTTCTAGGAGCTTTATGGCCCTGGCTCTTATATTTAGGTGTTTGATCCATCTTGAGTTAACATTTGTATAGGGTGTGAGAAAGGAATCCTCTTTCACTCTTTTGGATATGGATATCCCGTTCTACCAGCACCATTTGATAAAGAGACTATTCTTTCCCAGATGAGCAGACTTGAAAGCCTTGTTGAATGTCAGTTGGCCATGGATGTGTAGGCCTATTTCTGATCTCTCTATTTGTTTCCATTGATTAATATTTCTATCCTTGTGCCAATACCATGCAGTTTTGACCACTATACCTTTGTAGAATGTTTTAAAGTCATGTAAATCATTAAAGAGTCCTCCAACTTCATTTTTCTTTTTCAAGGTGTTTATGGCTATTTGGAACCCCTTACCCTTTCAAATAAATTTGATAATTGGCTTTTCTATTTCTGTAAAAATGCCTTTAAAAATTTTTATTGGGATTACATGGAATCTGTAAATTAATTTAGATAGAATTGGCATCTTAATGATGTTTAATCTTTCAACCCATGAAGATAGAATATACTTCCATTTACTTAGATCTTTGATTTCTTTGGTCCATGTTGTGTAGTTTACTTTGTACAAGTCTTTCACATTTTAATTAAATTTAATCCTAGAAATTTTATTCTTTTAGTTGCTATTGTAAATGGAAGTTTTGCTTGATTTCCTTCTCAGATTGTTCATTTTTAGTGTAAAGAAACACTCCTGATTTTCGCATGTTGATCTTATATCTTACCACATTTTTAAACTTGTTTTTCAGCTCTAGTAGCTTTCTGTAGATTTTTTCAGGACTTTCTATATATAGGGACATATCACCTGCACAAAGTGAAAATTTTACTTCTTCCTTTTCAATATGGAAGCATTTTTAAATTTTTCTTGCCCAAGTGCTCCAGCAAGAACTGTTAACACAATGTTGGATAAAAATGGTGACATTATGCAACTTTATATTTTTCCAGATCTTAGAAGAAAGGCTCTAGAATTTCACAATTAAGTATGATGTTAGCTGTAGGTTTTTCATATATTCCCTTTATCGTGTTGAATGAGTTTCCTTGTATTCCTATCTTTCAAAGTATTTTTATCAAGAAAGGATGCTGAATTTTGTCAAATGCTTTTTCTGAGACAATAAGGATGATAGGTAATTTTCTCCTTTAGTCTGTTAATATGGTGTATTACACCAATTGATTTTCTCATGTAGAACCATCCTTGCACTCCGGGGACAACACCTACCTGATCATGGTGTATAATGCGGATGATGTGTTGTGGAATTTGATCTTCAAGAATTTTGTTGAGGGTTTTTGCATCTAAGTTCATTAGAGAAATTGTTCTGTAACTTTCTTTTTTTGTATTGTCTTTATGTGGCTTTGGTATTAGGGTGATGTTGGCATCATAAAATGAATTAGTTAATGTTCCCAGCTCTTTGATTTTTTGGGAGGGTTTGCAAGGGATTGATGTTAGCTCTTTTAGGAATGATTGGTAAAATTCAACTGTGAAGCCATCTGGTTCTGGGATACTTTTATTGGGAAGGTTTTTGATGATTGATTCAATCTCATGACTTGTGGTTAGTCTGTTGAGGTCTTCTATTTCTTCTTTCAACACTACAGGTTGTTTGTGTGTTCCTAGAAATTCACCCATTTAATCTAAGTTGTCCTACCTGTTTGCACGTAGTTTTTCAGAGTATCCTCTTATGATACTCCTTATTTCTGTGGGGTCAGTAGTCATGTACTCATTTATGATTTTATTTATTTGCATCTTCTCTCTTTTTTTCCTTGTTAGTCTTGCTAAGGGTTTGTCAATTTTATTCTTCCTCTCAAAAAACATTTTTTGGTTTTGTTAACTCTCTGTTGTTTTTTATTATCTATTTCATTTATTTCTGTTTTAATCTTTGTTATTTCTTCCCTTATGCTTTCTTTGGGATTAGTTTGCTTTTCTTTTTGTAGTTCTACCAGATGTGAAGTTCCATCATTGATTTAAGCTCCACTCCCTGCAGGCTGTGGTGTCTGCTGGCTTGTGGCATTTGCTCATTTAGGCATCTGCTCATTGTAGCAGGGGATGGCATCTAGCTCATTGCAGCAGGGTGCAGAATCTAGCTCATTGTGGTGGGATGTGGTTTCTAACTAATTGCAGCAGGTGTGAGCATCTGCTCATCTTCTCTTAGGAGGCACCAGGACCTGAACTTGGGACCTCCCATGTGGTAGGTAGGTACCCAACTGGTTGAGTCACATCTGCTTCCCTTCTTTTTTAATGTAGGCATTTACAGCCATAAGTTTCCCTATCAACACTGCCTTTGCTGCATCCCATAAGTTTTAATATGTTATGTTCTCATTTTCATTTGCTTCAAGATACTTACAGATTTCTCTTACAATTTCTTCCTTGACCTAGTGAATGTTTAAGAGTGTTGTTTAATTCCCATATCCTTGTGAATTTTCCAGTTCTCCACTCATTATTGTTTTTCAGCTTCATTTCATTGTCGTCAGAGATACTGCTTTGTGTAATTTCAATATTTCTAAATCTGTTGAGAATTGTTCTATGACCTAACACATGGTCTATCCTGGAGAATGATCCATGAGCACTTGAAAAAAATGTGTGTCTAAAGTTCTGTATATTTCCATCAGGTCTAGTTCCTGCAATGTATTATTCAATATCTCTCTTTCTTAATTGATCCTCTGTTGAGATGTTTTGTCTATTCCTGAGAGTGCTGTATTGATGTCCCCCAATGACTGTAGAGGCATCTTTATCTCTCCTTAGTTTTGTATTTGCATGTGTTTTGAGGCACCCTGGTTAGGTGCATAAATATTTATGATTGCTCTATCTTCTTAGTAGGTTGCCCCTTTTATTAATATATATTGTCCTTCTTTGTCTCTTAAAACAGTTTTTTATTTAATGTCTATTTTGTCTGGTATTAATATAGCTACTCCAGACCTTTTTTCATTACTGTTTGCATGGCAAATGGTTTTCCAAACTTTCACTTGCAACCTATTTGTGTCCTTCAGTTTAAGGTAAGTCTCTTGTAGAAAGCATATAGATGGGTTATATTTATTTAATCCATCCTGCCAAACTCAGTTTCTTTATTGGAGAGTGTAATCCATTAACATTCAATGTTAGTGCCTTAAAAGCAGTACTTACTTCAGCCATTTTTATTTAGATTATATATATCATTTTATTTTTGCTTTTCTTTTCACCCTTTATTTACTCTTACTACTAGTCTTCCTTTCAACCTGCAGAACTCCCTTTACTATTTCTTGAAGGGCAGAACTCTTGTTGACAAGTTCTCTTAATTTCTGTTTATCTGTGAATATTTTGAACTCTCCCACATTTTTGAATGACAATTTTGCTGGATACATAATTCTTCACTAAAAGATTTTTTTCTTTCATCACCTTTATGTCATAACACTACCTTCTTGCCTCCATGATTTCATATGAGAAATCAGCACTTAATCTTCTTTTAACCAACACATATGTGACGGATCTTTTTACTCTTGCTGTTTTCAGGAGTGTTTTTAGCATTTGGCAATCTGATTATAATGTGTCTTAGAGTAGATCTGCTTGGATTTGTTCTGTTTGGAGTATGCTTTGCTTCCTGGACATGTATATCCATGTCCCTCATAAGAGTTGGGAACGTTTTAGCCACTATTTCCTCTAGCATGTCTTCTGCACCTTTTCCCTTCTCTTCTCCCTCTGGAAGAAGTATATGCTTGTGAATTTTGTGCTGTTATTCAACTCCCTGAGCTTCTGCTGGTTTTTTCCTTTGCCTTTCTATTTTACTATCAGTATGGCTTCAGATATCCAATCATCCCCTTTGCCAACTCATTCCTCTGTCTGTTGAAATCAGCTTTTGTGTGATTCTAGTATATCTTTCATTTCTTCCATTGTGCCTTTTATTACCATAAGATGTGTTATTTTTTTTATGTGTTTACAATTTCTTCTATATGTTCACCCAATGTCTTCTTAATATCCTTTATCCCTTCCCTCATCTCACTGAATTGATTTAGGGTATTTTTTGGGCATCTTTGATTAGTTGTTCCACATTCTGGGTTTCCTCTGGCTTTTTAGTTTGTTCATTGGACTGGGGGCAATATCTTCTCATTTCTGAGTATAGACTATAATTTTTTGCTAATGTCTTGACATCTGTTTATCTTGATGGGTTTATTCTGTTGGTCAGTTTCTGTTTCTTGCTTAGGTTTTTATTTTTGTCTATCTTTATGTTAAGGTTCTTCATTGACACATGGCTCTTATTATTCTATATCTTTAGAATTGCCATG